>JARQOD010004924.1:0-51405 GCA_033576555.1 Oophaga sylvatica
GTAAATACCCCCCTGTGGTTTTGATTCCCCACCTCATTGTAGTTTGTAAATTGCCGAGCGGATCGTTTTTTTGGGTTAAATTTTGTTACTTTGTTACTTGTGTAGATTGTAAGCTGTAGGGCAGGGTTTTTTTTTTTGGTTTTAAATTTTGTATATTGTTTCGCTGTTCTTTGGATTTTTGTGTTTAAAAACATTTTAACGTAAATTTGTTGGCGCTATATAAAAAAATTAAATATTTTTAAATCAGAAAAAAAGAGAAGGGATGGAGATGTTAATTTGGCGTCTTTGGGCCTATACCATTTGTGGTTTCCCTCAAATTTTTGGAGGAGGTAAATGTTAAAACCCAAAATTTCCACTAGAGTTTTGTGTGAAGTCAAAAAAAAATTAAGGGGACTTTTGGTTGATGTGGTTTCAGCAATTCCCTTTCTGCTCAAAATTTTTTTCCCAAAACTTGCTGTTGAGTTCCCCCGCGGGGGGGACATCCCCACCCGGTCGGTGACCCAAAAAGCTGAAAAAGCTGGTGAAGCATGAAAGGGGGAAAAAAAGTTTGCTGACTTTTAAATGGGTGCGGGCGTGGTATTTTTCCCTAGCAGACCCGCGATCCTGTGTTTTATAACTGTTGAACAAGGGGTTTAAAGCACAGGGGCCAGAATGGCACCTGTGTGAGCTGGCCTTGCCTCAGAGCGCCCAGGTTCGCCTTGTCCCCCCCAAAAAAAAAAAACAAGCTGGCGGGGGGGAGGGCTTTTGCCTTTCTTTTTTGTTTTCAGAGCTGCCCAAAAAATCTTCTTTTTGGTGCGTTTGTCAAAAAAGCTTTCAGTTCAGCACGCATGTTGCCGTTGGGTTTGGGGGCAGTCCCGGGGCTTTCATTTTTGTGGCTGTTGTGTACTTTCGGAAAAGGAGGCTAAAGGGGGAGGGGGGGGGGTAAAGGGCTGTTGACTGTGGGGGGGGCAGCCTTTTTTTTGGGGGACGAAATTTCCCCGGGGGTTTTGGGAAAAGGGGCACGATCCTGGTCGGACTGGCCCCGGTTTAAACTTTTTAAAACCCGGTTGCCGCCCAGCAAATGTAACGTCCTCCCCATTAGTTTTTGGCCCCACATTTTGGGGGTTTGGGGGGGGTTTTTTTACCAGAAACAGTTGGGGGGGCCCAGGGAAAAAATGTTGTGGGACACCGGGAAAAAAAGTTGTTTGGGGGGGGCCTTTGGGGTGCCTGACTGTCCCCTTCTCTTTAAAAAAAATTTTCCCCAACCCCTTGCCCCCTCCTGCCATTTAAAAATTCTAAAACTTTTCCCCGGTTTCCGTATTTTAAAGAAACAAAAAAATGTTTGTGCCACCCTCATTTTTTCCCCTTCACTATTGAAACCTTTACTCTGGGCCCTCCCCTTAGAACTCTTGCCCCACTAAATCCCCCCAAAAAACTCTGTGCCGGAATCCAACGCCCCTTTTTTTTCCCCCCGGGCCTCCCCTCTCTGTTTCCCTTTGCCAGGGGGGTTCAGAAAAAACCCCCCAAATTTTAAAAAAAACCCCCTTTTTCCAAAAACCTGTCTCCTGCAACATCTGTCAGGGGGTTTTCCCCCAAAAACCCCCAAAATTTGGGTCATGGCTTCCTCTCGAAAACCCAGTGTGCCGAAAGCGAGTGTACTGCCCCTCCCCACAAGCCTTGTCCACGTGCCGGGGGTTGGGTGCCTTTCCAGAACGCATTTTTGGGGGGCCCCTGGTTTTTTGGGGGGAAAATGTTTTTTTGGGAATGCCGTCCCCCCCGGGGGGGGGAGAAATTGGGCGGCTGGGGACCAAGTTTCCTTGTGACGGTCGTTGCTATCAGGTTTCGGAAAACTTCCATCTCCCCCAGCCAAAATGCAACATTTTTAGTGCAAACAGACGAGAAATGTGTGAATTTATTTTGGGCTTGGGTGGTATTTCGCTTGGTTCAAAAGGGGGGGGGTATGGAAAGGATGTGAACGTGCTTTGTGTGTGCGGTTTGTTGCAATAAGATGCGGGAGGGGCATTTTTTCAGCACCCTGGACAGGGGATTGGCTTTAGTATAACGCAAAACGCAGAAGAAGCGTGGGATTTACACGAAAACATTTTTTATGGAGCTGGTGTTGGGCCAAAAAAATCGGGTCCCCCTGCCCTGTCCCCGATCTTGGGTGGTGGTGGTTAGGTGGTTTGTTTTGCTACCCCTGTGATGCGGAATGGCCGGGGTGCAAAGGGCCCCTTTTTTGGGGGTTTTCAGCAGGTTTTTAAAAAAAAAAGGGGGCTATTAGGGGGGCACCTATCTTCTTCATCTTCCCCTTGGGGCCCAGGAAATAGAAAAAGGGACGGTTTGAAAACACGTGCAAAAAGATCTAACCCCAAACTGTTTCCCGACTCACCTCCTTTTTGACCAAAACCCCCCGTCTTCCGCTATTTTAAACTTTTTTTGCCCTTTTTTTAAAAAGTGGGGAAAGGACAAACAAAATTTTCATCTTTTTAAACCCTTAGCGAGGGGAAAAAAGGAGCTGGTATGATCTTTTGGTTTTCCCCTTTAGAAAAAAGGGGGGGGAAAATTCCCCCAAAAGGGAAAAAGAATTTCCAGACTTTTCCCGGCCCCTTTTTAAAACCTTTTTTGCTGTGATCTTCCAAAGCCTGGTGGGGATGTTTGGGAAAGTTTTAAAATGTCATCAAATCCTTTTCCCTATCTGTGAAAAGGAATTAGGTGTTTCCCGGGGCGTGGTTAAATCGTTTTGTGTCATTCCCGTAACAGGTTTTGTTTCCTGAATAAATTTTTTTTTGGCTGTGAATTTTGATATTTTGGTAAAAGTATGGGGGAAAATGAAGAACTTTTGGCCGGGGGGGGTTGTTTGTTAGGCAGTGCTCCTCTTTAAACTTGTTTTTCCTGGTTATCAGTTTGTTTTTTTTTCCTCCCCCAAAACCCCCTTGCTTTCCCCTTTTTCGATTCACAAACATGTTGATTTGGGGGTTTATAAGGCAGGGCGTTTTGGAAAAATTTTTTTTCGGCCCTTTTTTTGAGGCTTTAATTTTTTTTGTTCAATTTTTGACGGATGAACGAATTTTTTGGGGGTTTTTGGTGGGCAGGTCTAAAAAATTTTGGGGAAACGATTTGGGTTCAAACCTCCCAAAGCCCCGTGTTTAATTGTATTACCAAAAACCTGGCCCAAGCCCCCCTTTTTTTTCCTTTTAAAAATTTTTTTTTTAATTTTTTAAAAATGTTTTGACGTTTTCGGGTTTTGAGCCCTTTAAAAAAAAAAAACCCTTTTGAATGGACCCCCGGGGAAAAGGTCAAAACCTCACTTGTGTATGGGATTCAAGTTTGGGCCCCGCTCCTTTAAATTGGGGGGAAAACCTTTTTTTGGCCATATTCCACGTTCTTTCTACACCCCCCAAAATCCTAGGGTCCCCCCCTTTCCCTGATGAAAAAACCCCCCTTTTTTTTTTTCCGGGTGTTTGGGGTGCCCCAAAAAAAAAATATTTACACTTTGGGGTTTTTTTTGTCACCCCCCAGGGGAAATGTTTTCCGTCTAGCATTAGTGTTGGCCATTACAAGTTTGCCCCATCCTTTGCACTGGAAATGATTTTTTGGGGACTTTTATAAGTTGTTAGGGGGGGCGGAACGGGAACCCAAAAGATTTGTGAGAGGTTTCGTTTTCCCGCCCGGGGGTTTACCGTGCAGGCGAAGTGCTAGTAAAATGGCCCAAAGTAGCGAACTTGTTATCCCGAGAGTCGCTAAAAAAAACCCTGCGCGCTGTGGCAGTAAGGCAAAACTCTTTAACCCCCCAAACGAACGGGAACCACAGCGTGTATGGGATGGTGCAAACCCTTAGCTTCATGAGCTGAAAAAATTAAAACCTGGGGTGAACCAGTGTTAAAAAAACGAACCCGTTGGTCCAGAGACGGGAAAAAAGACTGGCCCCTTAAACCAAGGGAACACGAAATGCTTGTGGTACAGTCCGGGTTATGCGACAGAAAAGAAACAAGCAATCTCCCCCCCCCGGAGAACCGGTTTCTAGGAGCTTTTTTTAGCCAGCCCAAACCCCTTGCCTAAAAAATTTCCTCACGGGGGGGCCGGTACTCGGGGGCTTTTTTTACCCGGGGCCCCCAACCACTGCGTGCATGATACATGGCCAAACACTAACAATTTTACTAGCGCTTTGGGGCCCCGCCCCCCCCCTTTTTGTAACACTACGGACCCCCCCGAAAAAAGGGGGCCAAAAAAAACCCGAAACCCGTAGTCCGGGCCCTTTCCCGGGGGCAAATGGGGCTGCTGCAGTACCTGGTGTGACCCCTGTCCCTTTTAGAGTCCACCCGGGCATGCTCAGAAGGGGAAAACGGACTTTTTTAAAAATTGCTCGCCGTAACCAGTATGGCACAAAAAAGAGCCTGGAGGGCAGCAGAAATTTCTCTGCACACTTTTTGAGGGCGAGTGGGGCCGACGTCTAAGTGAGCAGCCCACTGGGGCCCCGGGGCAGGGGGGACCGCAGTCGGGTTGGTCGGATTCCCCTTTGCGAAGGGGGAACCAAAACCCCCAATTTTTTTCCCCCCCCCTGGGCCCCCCCTTCTCGGGGCTCCTAGCTCAAAGGCAGCGATGAGCTGCGGAGCATAAACGCTTGGAGGTTTTCCCGGGGCCTATCCTCGGGCCATAACCCCCCCAATCCACCAAAAAATTTTTTTGCCCCAAACCCCTTGCCCCACAAGGCGTTCACCCGTAATCGTCCGAAACGAACCCCGCCCCGGGTGATCAGGAACCCGGGGATGACCAGGGTTTTAGGAGGGCACATGGAAGGTGTTGGAGATACCAGGCGAGGCGGAAGGGGCAAAACGGGAAAAAAGGGTTCACCCTCGGACCTTAAGGGACCCCAAATAGGGGGTGCTAATTATGGATTACCCGTGCCTTGTTTCGGGCGGAAACCACACTAGGCCCAGGACAAAGTCAGGGGGCGGATGGGATCGGGAGAAATCCCTTTTTTGGGCCTGAAGGCACCGGGTGGGCCCCAATGCCCAGCTTCCACCCCCAGTTCCCCCTGGGTCGGGAAAACACGGGGATGGGACCGGTCCCGCGGAGCTGACCGAAAATTTAAAAAGGGGAAAGGGGTCTGTCCGGTGGAGTCAGCCACAGCTTTTTTTAGCGCGAACCCGCCCCGGGGAAAAAATGCACGTATCCTGCCTGGGGAGACAAATGTCGCAAGTAGGTGACCAAGGTTGGTTGGCCCCCCCTTCCAACCCCTTCGCTCGGGATATATGCAGAGGGGGAATTCAATCAAAGAAAAGTATTTAAAAACAAATCTTTTCCGAAACCAGACACAAATTGGGGGGCCCCCACGCTGACTTTGTCTGGCTTTCCCTGAGACGGAAGTTTTGTCTAATAAATAAGTGCCCCAAGGGGCCTGCAGAAGGGAAAAGTGGTGGGCCTAGGCCCATTTTGGAGAAGTGGTCGTGATCCCCCCAAGTGTGCAACCCCGGCTTGGGTAACCACCCAAATCCATCCCAACCTTTCCCGGGCCGTCTTTCCCGGAAAAAAAAGGTAACCCGCTGGGCCTTATCGGGGGACTTTTGCTGGGCAGGGGACGCCCCTGACATACTCCCCGACGTCCGGGGAAATTGGCCACCAGTAGTCTTCGCCCAATTTTCTTTCCCTTTGCCCAAAGTGTCCACCCCCCCCTGCGAGTTTCCCAAAAAGGTACCACCGGCGCAATTATTGGCACAAAAGTTTGCCCCCTTTTCCGTTCTCCGATTTTTCCCCGGGGCATGGCCTGTCCCAGGAACGAGAGGGGGGGGACTCTCCCCCCCGGGGGTTCGCTCCAGGCAAGAGTCAAAGGCATCTGGGGCTGAGGGGAAGGTCTCCGCCCCTTCTTGGAGAAAATGTTGCTATGCCAAAAAATGGGAAGAGAATGAGATCTCGGGTATCTCTGTGGTGGGACCGAACGCACTCCTGACACCCTGCCTCTCTGAATCACCCAACCCGTACCCCCCAGGGGACCCTAATATGGGGGGGTGGTAACGGAGCCAAAAGGTACTCCAAACCCATCTATTCCCCGGGGGGCAAGAAAAAAATACTTTCCCAGGGTGGGGGCATAGTAAGGAGGGTAGTCGGGGGGGATTTGTGAGGGAGGTTGATCCTTTACTACTCGCAAGTCCCGGTTTTGGAAGCTCACCAGAGGTTGTGTGGCGGAGAGAAAAAGAGAGGACAGAAATCCCCCCGGGTCAGAATCCAACGAGATCGGCGGTGAAGTGGTGGAAATAAGTAAATTTTCCCCTGAAGGCAATTTTTGGGGGGAAAATGCCCCGTGTCTAGTGAACCTCCCAGGTCACTGGGCGACCGTTTTCCCGCCCCGGGGGACATTGTTGGGAAAAATCCTAATGCTGGCGATCTTACGCCCGGGGACTCGGCGGCCCGGGGCTTGGTCCCGCTCGAGAAACCCCCCGGGCCCTTGGGGGTCGGGGCCCGGCTGGGAAAATTTTAGAGGTTTGGGGAAGGTGGGGGGGCCACCCCCAACCTCTGCTTCCCCCGGGACCGCTCCAACCTCCGCTCGTGAAAACGGAGGTCGATGCGGGTAGATATGGCGATAAGCTTCTCCAGTGTGGCAGGAATCTCCCTGGTAGCCAAGGCGTCTTTCACATAGCCCGCTAGTCCTCTCCAAAACACGGGAATGAGGACTTTATCTGGCCAGTCCAACTACGCGGACAGAGTCTGAAATTGGACAGCAAAACAGCTGACCAAGGACGAACCCTGTGAACTTGCCAGAAGTTGGAGCGCCACATCGTGGGTAACCTGAGGTCCTAGAAAGACTTTTTTTAGAGCCTCCAGAAAACGAGAAGCACTCCGCGCCACACGGTCGTCACGCTCCCACAGCGGGGTGGCCCACTCCAACGCTCTGCCCGACAGAAGAGATATTACAAAGCCCACTTGTGCCCGATCCATGGGGAAACGTGCAGCCAGAAGCTCGAGTTGTATAGAGCACTGACTCACGAATCCCCGACATTGCTTGCTGTCACCAGCAAACTTGCTGTCACCAGGAAGTGGGAGGTGGGATATTGTGGGGGCAGAGGTGGCAGTGGACACACTGGCTGCAGCCACGCTAGCAGCCTGAATAGCGAATGCGGTAACATCCACAGCTGAGGTTGTGCGCTCAAGAGCCGCCAACCTACCCTCCAGCTGCTGGATGTCCCGCAGTAGACGCTGGTCATTTGCCATTTTACTAGCCAGACCCTGGCGCTAGTATTATGTTACGGTCTGTGGAACGCACCTAATAGATATAGTAGAGAGGTGCGTTTGCAGCCCGGGGTCCACCGTGCAGGCGAAGCCCGCTGCTAGTAAAATGGCGAAAGTAGCGAACTCTGTTATCCCGCAGAGTCGCTAAAATAAACCCCGTAGCGCGCTGTGGCAGTAAGTGCGAACTTTGTTAATCCCCAGAGCCGCTAACGGGAATGCCACAGTGCTGTATGGCGATAGGTGCGAACTCACTTAGCTTCAGTGAGCCGCAAAGTAATATGCTAGGGCGCTGAATCAGCATTATAAAGCGAACCCTGTTGCGTCACAGAGCCGCTGAGAAAAAGACTGTATCCTGTTAACACCACAGGGATACACAGATAACTGCTGTGTGGATAGCAGTCCGTGATCATGCAGACAGCAACACAATCAAGCAATCTCCTCACAGGAGGTGCCGGTATTCTAGGGGCTTATTTCAGCCGAGCCCTAACCACATGCATGCATGATCACACTGGCGCAAAGCACATAATGCAATTGATACTAGCGCATGGTGGCCCAGCCATGCCACCCTTTTATAGTAACAGCTACAGGACCTGCCAGAACCAAGGACCAATGAAACTGTTCCAGAACACCAGTAGTCACAGGACCTTCCTGGTGGACCAATAGGAGCTGCTGCAGTACCTGAGCATGTGACCCCTGATCTCCAATGAGAGATCTCACCCTGGGCATGCTCAGAGGGGGAAAACAAGGACTTTGTCCTAAAGACGTTTGCTCGCCGCTAACCAGTACTGGCCACAAAAGCAGAGCCTGGAGAGGCAGCAGTATTCCTCTGCACACTGTTACACTGGGCGAGACGCTGGGACTGATGTCTGTTGTGAATGGACTTGAAATGAGTTCTGAGCAGAGGCTCCCTCTGGTGGTTACAAGCGGTAATGGACTGTCTAGTGAAGATTGTGAGGATTGGGAATCAGGTGTTACTGACTGGTCTTATTTAAGGGAGTCGCCTTCCCATCAGGGTTGCCGGTGATCAATTGTTCTGGTCTCAATCCTTGATTCTTTTTTCCTTTGTAGCCTGCTGTGTCATGTCTGCATCTCCTGCTATCAGATAAGACTTTTTCTTCTTTTTGTTTTTGTGCTTTATTTTTGCATTTTGTCCTGCTCTTCTGTGGGGGCCTTCAGGGTCCCCTCCGGGGGCTTTTGCCCTCTCAGTTTAGTTCAGCCACTTATGTTTTGTACATTTGCTTTTTCCAGTTTTTTCAGTGGCTGCTGTTTTGATTTTGTTACACCAGAGAACTAATTTAGGTGGTAGAGGTCGTGTGATCTCAGGTGTTTTTGAAATTAGTAGAGTTGGTGCTTTTCAGGGTTTTTTGGGATTGCAGTAAGTGCCCTTCCTATCCTTTTCTATTTAGATAGTTTGGGCCCCAACGTTTGCTCATACTATTTTCTGTCTGTGTCAGTATTTCTTCTTGTCTAACCGCCATTACATGTTTGGGGGCTTTCTATGTTCTTTGGGGATCTGCTCCGGGGCAGATAGCTTTCCTCTTTCTATCTTTAGGTATAGTTAGTTTCTCAGGCTGTGACGAGGCGTCTAGGACCAACGTAGGAACGCTCCACGGCTGCCTCTAGTTGTGGTGGTTAGTCAGGGTACTGCAATCTCATAGATTCCAACTGCTCTGGTGTATTGCCTTTTTTACCTGCACTCCTCAGCTACCAAATCATAACAGTATCACCGGCCAAAACTGAAATTATATGGTACTCACAGAAGGGAAAAATATTGTGAAAGAAAAAAAAGGTTGTCAGAGTTGTCAGAGATATTTTTCTGTTTGTTGCATTTTTTTTTTTCCCTCTGTATCTCTGGGTGCTGGGGAGGATTTTTTCTCTCAATGGAGTTTGCACAGTTGTCTGGCCGTGTGGATCAGCTTGCCACTGAGGTTCGGAGTATTGCTACCTATCTTGCTAGGTTGCCTGTTGTGGAACCTAGGATTCCCATGCCAGATTTGTTTTTGGGGGATCGAGCCAAGTTTCTGAATTTCAAAAATAATTGTAAATTGCTTTTTGCCTTAAAATCTAAGTCCTCAGGGAACGCAGCGCAGCAGGTTCAAATTGTCATCTCTCTCCTGCGCGGCGATCCTCAGGATTGGGCTTTTTCCCTGACACCTGGGGATCCTGTTTTGAGTGATGTTGATGCATTTTTTCAGGCCTTGGGGTTATTGTACGATTGAGCCTAATGTCACTGATCAAGCTGAAAAAGCCTTGTTGGCATTAAATCAGGGGCTTGATGACGCTGAGTTATACTGTCAGAGATTCCGCAGGTGGGCAGTCCTGATCAAATGGAATGACGACGCTTTGGCAGCCCTTTTTCGGAAGGGTCTGTCAGATAATGTAAAGGATGTTATGGTGGGATTCCCTGTCCCCTCTGGTCTCAATGATTCTATGTCATTAGCGATTCAAATTGACAGACGTTTGCGTGAGCGGAGAAGTATGCATGGAATAGTGTTGCCTTGTGAACCTGCTTCTGAACCCATGCAGTGTGATAGAGTGGTTTCTGGGGCACAGCGTCATGAGTTTCGAAAGCGCAATGGGTTATGTTTCTACTGTGGTGATGCCTCTCATGCTATTTCAGTCTGCCCTAAGCGGGGAAGACGTTTTGCACGCTCAGTTGTCTTGGGTAGTGTTCAGACTAAGTTTTTATTAACTGTTACTCTGATATGCTCTCTGTCCTCATTTTCTGCTCAGGCTTTCGTTGATTCGGGAGCAGCTATTAACCTGATGGATTTTGATTTTGCTAAACGTTGCGGGTTTCCCTTGATACCCCTACAGAAGTCTATTCCCCTACTGGGGATCGATTCTACCCCTTTGGCTGAGAATAAACCTCAGTTCTCTACTCAGGTGATAATGAGGGTTGAACCTGATCATCAGGAGAGCTGCAAATTTTTGGTTCTGTATAATCTGCATGACATTATCGTGCTGGGTTTCCCTTGGTTACAGTCTCATAATCCTGTTTTGGATTGGAAATCTGTGTCTGTAACCAGTTGGGGCTGCCAATGTGTTAATACCAACACTCCGGTTTTTCTGCCTCCCCCCAGGCTCAGGATGTTCCTGACTTTTTGATTGATTTTTCTGATGTGTTTAGCGAAAGTAAATCTGCATCCTTGCCTCCCCATAGGAGCTATGACTGCGCTATTGAATTAGTGCCTGGTAGTAAATTCCCTAAAGGTCGCCTTTTTAACTTGTCTGTACCTGAACATGACGCTATGCGGTCTTATATCAAGGAGTCATTGGAGAAGGGTCATATCAGACCATCCTCTTCACCCTTAGGTGCCGGTTTTTTCTTTGTGGCCAAAAAGGATGGTTCATTAAGGCCGTGTATTGATTATCGTCTTTTGAACAATATTACTGTGAAATATCAATATCCGTTACCCTTGATTTCTGACCTGTTTTCCAGGGTGAAAAACGTTACTTGGTTTACCAAGCTTGACCTCAGGGGGGCATATAACCTTATTCGCATTAAGCACGGGGATGAATGGAAGACGGCATTTAACACCCCTGAAGGGCATTTTGAGTACCTTGTGATGCCCTTTGGGCTCACTAATGCTCCTTCTGTCTTCCAGTCCTTCATGAATGACATTTTCAGGGATTTTGTGGATAAATTTCTGATTGTTTATTTGGATGATATCTTGATTTTTTCTAATGACTGGGACTCTCATGTGAAACATGTTCGAACTGTATTCCAGATTTTGAGAGAGAATGCTCTGTATGTGAAGGGATCAAAGTGTCTTTTTGGCGTACAGAGGATCTCATTTTTGAGATTCATTTTGTCCCCATCTGTTATTGAAATGGACTCAGTCAAGGTTCAGGCCATCTGTGATTGGGTCCAACCTACTTCATTAAAGGCTCTTCAAAGATTTTTGGGTTTTGCCAATTTTTATCGTAAATTTATTGGTAATTTCTCGGTTATTGTTAAACCATTAACTGATTTGACCAAAAAGGGTTCTGATGTGGTGAATTGGCCTCCTGAGGCAGTTTCTGCATTTCAGGAACTTAAGCAGAGATTCACTTCTGCTCCTGTTCTACGACAGCCTGATGTTTCTCTGCCATTTCAGGTGGAGGTTGATGCCTCTGAAATTGGGGCAGGTGCCGTTTTGTCCCAAAGAGATCCAGAGACCTCTAAAAGTAACCCTTGTGCCTTTTTCTCTCGAAAATTTTCTCCTACTGAACGTAATTATGACGTGGGTAATCGGGAGTTATTGGCCATGAAGTGGGCTTTTGAAGAGTGGAGACATTGGCTGGAGGGAGCCAAACATCAGGTGGTGGTCCTTACGGACCATAAGAATCTGGTTTATCTGGAATCTGCCAAGCGACTTAATTCTAGACAGGCCAGGTGGGCCTTGTTTTTCACACGTTTTAATTTTGTGGTTTCCTTTCTTCCTGGCACTAAGAATGTTAAGGCGGATGCCCTCTCGAGGAGTTTCCTTGCGGACTCTCCTGAGGTATCTGATCCTTCTGTTATTTTGAAAGAAGGTGTTGTTCTTTCCGCCATCTCGCCCAATTTGAGACTGGCTCTGGAGGGGTGTCAGGAGGATAGGCCCGAGCGCTGCCCTGTTGGGAAATTGTTTGTCCTGGACCAGTGGAAAAAGAGTGTGATGTCTGAGATTCATTGTTCCGCGTTGGCCGGTCATCCCGGAATTTTTGGTACCAGAGACTTGGTTAGTCGGTCCTTTTGGTGGCCTACCTTGTCTCGTGATGTCAGGGAATTTGTGCAGTCCTGCGGGACTTGCTCTCGCTCAAAGCCTTGCTCTCGCTCTAGTGGTTTGTTGATGCCATTGCCTGTGCCCAAGAGACCATGGACCCATATCTCTATGGATTTCATTTCCGACCTCCCTGTTTCTCAGAGAATGACCGTCATCTGGGTGATTTGTGATAGGTTTTCCAAGATGATACATCTTGTGCCATTACCCAAGTTGCCTTCCTCCTCCGAATTGGTGCCTTTGTTCCTTCAGCACGTGGTTAGTTTACACGGCATTCCTGAGAACATTGTGTCTGACAGAGGAGTCCAGTTTGTTTCCAGATTTTGGAGGACCTTTTGTTCTAAGCTTGGTGTTGGGTTGTCTTTCTCCTCGGCGTTTCATCCTCAGACCAATGGTCAAACTGAGAGGACAAACCAGACATTGGAGACTTATCTAAGATGCTTTGTGTCTGCTGATCAGGATGACTGGGTCTCTTTTTTGCCTTTGGCTGAGTTTGCTCTTAATAATAGGGCTAGCTCTGCAACTTTGATGTCTCCTTTTTTCTGTAATTCTGGGTTTCACCCTCGATTTTCTTCAGGACAGACGGAGGCTTCTGTCTGTCCAGGTGTTGACTCTGTTGTGGAGCGTATGCAACAGATTTGGGACCAGGTAGTGGAGAGGTTGTCCCTCTCTCAGGAGAGGGCCCAGCGGTTTGCTAACCGGCATAGGACTGATGGTCCTCGGTTTAACCCCTTAGTGACAGAGCCATTTTGCAGCTTAATGACCGGGCCAATTTTTACAATTCTGACCACTGTCACTTTATGAGGTTATAACTCTGGAACGCTTTAACGAATCCCACTGATTCTGAGATTTTTTTTTCGTGACATATTGTACTTCACGTTAGTGGTAAAAAATTTTTTATCTGACTTGCGCTTATTTATGAAAAAAACGGAAACATGGCGAAAATTTTGAAAATTTTGCAATTTTCAAATTTTCAACTTTTATGCCCTAAAATCAGAGAGATATGTCACACATATTTCTTAATAAATAACATTTCCCACATGTCTACTTTACATCAGCACAATTTTGGGAACAAAATTTTTTTTTGTTACGAAGTTATAAGGGTTAAAAGTTGACCAGCAATTTCTCATTTTTACAACACCATTCTTTTTTAGGGACCACATCACATTTGAAGTCACTTTGAGGGGTCTATATGATAGAAAATAGCCAAAAGTGACACCATTCTAAAAACTGCACCCCTCAAGGTGCTCAAAACCACATTCAAGAAGTTTATTAACCCTTTACGTGCTTCACAGGAACTGAAGCAATGTGGAAGGAAAAAATTAACATTTAACTTTTTTTGCAAAAGCTTTATTCGGAACCAATTTTTTCTATTTTCACAACTGTTCAAGAAAAAATGAACCACAAAATTTGTTGTGCAATTTCTCCTGAATACGCCGATACCCCATATGTGGGGGTAAACCACTTTTTGGGCGCACGGCAGAGGTCGCAAGGGAACGAGCGCCGTTTGACTTTTTCAATGCAGAATTGGCTGGACGCCATGTCGCGTTTAGAGAGCCCCTGATGTGCCTAAACAGTGGAAACCCCCCACAAGTGACCCCATTTTGGAAACTAGACCCCTTAAGGAACTTATCTAGATGTGTGGTGAGCACTTTGAACCTCCAAGTGCTTCACAGAAGTTTGTAACGTAGAGCCGTGAAAATAAAAAATCATATTTTTTCCACAAAAACAATATTTTCACCCCAATTTTTATTTTCCCAAAGGTAACAAGACCCCAAAAGTTTTTGTAAAATTTGTCCTGAGTACGCTGATACCCCATATGTGGGGGTAAACCACTGTTTGGGTGCATGGCAGAGCTTGGAAGGGAAGGAGCACCGTTTGACTTTTTTCAACGCAGAATTGGCTGGACGCCATGTCGCGTTTATAGTGGCCCTGATGTGTCTAAACAGTGGAAACCCCCCACAAGTGACCCATTTTGGAAACTAGACCCCCTAAGGAACTTATCTAGATGTGTGGTGAGCACTTTGAACCTCCAAGTGCTTCACAGAAGTTTATAACGCCCGGGCGTGAAAATAAAAAATCATATTTTTTCCACAAACCTGATCGTTTAGTCCCTAATTTTTTATTTTCCCAAGGGTAACAGGAGAAATTAGACCACAAAAGTTGTTGTCCAATTTGTCCTGAGTACGCTGATACCCCATATGTGGGGGTAAACCACTGTTTGGGCACACGGCAGGACTCGGAAGGGAGGGAGCGCCATTTGACTTTTTGAACGCCACTGCGTTTTTGGAGACCCCCCATGTGCCTAAATAGTGGAAACCCCTCAATTCTAGCTCCAACCCTAACCCCAACACACCCCTAACCCTAATCTCAACCCTAACCCTAATACCAACCCTAATTCTAACTCTAACCCTAATTGTAACCCTAACCCTAATTGTAACCCTAACCCTAGTTGTAACCCTAACCCTAATTCCAACCCTAACCCTAATTATAACCCTAACCCTAATTATAACCCTAACCCTAAGGCTGGGTTCATATTGCGCTTTACCAGCCCATTCAACACATAGCGTTGACGGGCTGGTAACGGTATAGCATAACGCGATCGCGTTATGCTATACTCACTAGCGCAAAGGAATCAGCGATGATTCATTTGTGCTAGCGGTGACGGAGCCCAGACGCTGCAGGCCGTGTCCAAGGCTCCGTCACTGAATGACGGCACGTCGCGAACGCATGCCGCTTTACGTAAAGCGGCATGCGTCGCGATGCGCCCTCAAATGCGGGTGAATGGCAGCGTTAACGGACTGCGTTACACCGCGTTATACCGCGGTGTAACGCAGTCCGTCTAACGGACTGCCATAACGCAATATGAACCCAGCCTAACCCTAACGCTAATCCCAACCCTAATTATAACCCTAACCCTAATTATAACCCTAATTATACCCCTAACCCTAACCCTAATGGAAAAATGAAAATAAATAAAATTTCTTTATTTTATTATATGTACCTAATCAAGGGGGTGATATAGGGGGGGTTAATGTACTGTTTTTTTTATTTTGATCACTGTGATAGTTTATCACAGTGATCAAAATGTACTTTTAGAGAATGAATGAATAATTTTTTGAATTTGCCGCCAGGCAGATTCGGCGGGCGCACTGCGCATGCGCCCGCCATTTTTTTTTTACTGGAAGAAGACGCCGGCTGAACGGAGGCCAGGGGGAGACCGGAGGCGAGGGGGAGGATCGGACCGCACCGGGGGGGGATCGGAGGACACGGGACCCCTCCAGGTACAGGGGGGGTGAGATCGGGGGTCCCGGGACACTATTTCTCTCCCCTCTGATGTGCGATCACATCAGAGGGGAGAGAAATTTACAGGCAGGGATCGCAGCATTGATTTCTCTTTTGCGATCGCCAGTATATGGCGATCGCAAAAGAGTGGTGATTGGGGGGGCCCCTATTATGTTCTCTGGGGTCTCGGCTACCCCAGGCAGCCGAGACCCCAGAGAAAATCGCCCATCCCCCCGTCACCTCGCGGCGGGCGCAGCACTCGTGCGCCCGCCATTTTAAAGCATGGCGCCGGCACCGGGGGACACCGGAGGGCCCTGGGGCCATGAGGAGGGTTCGGGGTCCACAGTGGGGGTCCCGGGGACCCTTTTTCTCTGTCCTCTGATGTCCGATGACATCAGAGGACAGAGAAATTAAATGGCACATTTTTTTTTTGTTGTTGTTGCGGTTGCCGTTATAGGGTTAATAACGGCGATCGCAACATCGGTGTCGGTAAAAACCGACCCGATTCATGTTCTCTGGGGTCTCGGCTACCCCCGGCAGCCGAGACCCCGGAGAAAATGCGCCTCTGGGGGGCGCTATTCACTTTTTCCATAGCGCCGTTAATTAACGGCGCTGTGGTTTAAGTACCCTTAATGACCGCCGTTAAAAGGCGTATCGGCGGTCGTTAAGGGGTTAAAGTGGGGGACTTGGTCTGGTTGTCCTCAAAAAATATTCCTATGAGAGTGGCATCTCCTAAATTTAAGCATAGGTTCATTGGACCTTATAAGATCATGGAGATTCTTAATCCTGTTTCTTTTCGTTTGCTTCTTTCAGGGACATTTAAGATCCATAACGTGTTCCACAAGTCCTTGTTGAAGAGGTTTGTTGAGCCAGTGGTTCCTACTGCTTTGCCTCCTGACCCTGTTCTGGTTGAGGGCAATATGGAGTTTGTGGTTGAGAAAATATTGAATTCTCGTTTTTCTAGACGGAAACTCCAGTATTTGGTTAAGTGGAGAGGTTATGGTCAGGAAGACAATTCTTGGGTGTTTGCTTCGGACATCCATGCTAGGAGACTCATCCGTGCGTATCATAGAACTCATCCTGAACGACCTGGTTGCTCAAGTGAGGGTTCGTGACCCCTCCTCAAGGGGGGGTACTGTTGTGAATGGACTTGAAATGAGTTCTGAGCAGAGGCTCCCTCTGGTGGTTACAAGCGGTACTGGACTGTCCAGTGAAGATTGTGAGGATTGGGAATCAGGTGTTACTGACTGCTCTTATTTAAGGGAGTCGCCTTCCCATCAGGGTTGCCGGCGATCAATTGTTCTGGTCTCAATCCTTGATTCTTTTTTCCTTTGTAGCCTGCTGTGTCGTGTCTGCATCTCCTGCTATCAGATAAGACTTTTTCTTCTTTTTGTTTTTGTGCTTTATTTTTGCATTTTGTCCTGCTCTTCTGTTGGGGCCTTCAGGGTCCCCTCCGGGGGCTTTTGCCCTCTCAGTTTAGTTCAGCCACTTATGTTTTGTACATTTGCTTTTTCCAGTTTTTTCAGTGGCTGCTGTTTTGATTTTGTTACACCAGAGAACTAATTTAGGTGGTAGAGGTCGTGTGATCTCAGGTGTTTTTGAAATTAGTAGAGTTGGTGCTTTTCAGGGTTTTTTGGGATTGCAGTAAGTGCCCTTCCTATCCTTTTCTATTTAGATAGTTTGGGCCCCAACGTTTGCTCATACTATTTTCTGTCTGTGTCAGTATTTCTTCTTGTCTAACCGCCATTACATGTTTGGGGGCTTTCTATGTTCTTTGGGGATCTGCTCCGGGGCAGATAGCTTTCCTCTTTCTATCTTTAGGTATAGTTAGTTTCTCAGGCTGTGACGAGGCGTCTAGGACCAACATAGGAACGCTCCACGGCTGCCTCTAGTTGTGGTGGTTAGTCAGGGTACTGCAATCTCATAGATTCCGACTGCTCTGGTGTATTGCCTTTTTTACCTGCACTCCTCAGCTACCAAATCATAACAGACGTCTAAGCTGAGCATAGTCCACTGTGGCTGGAGACGGATGGGAGACCGCAGTTGGGATGGCTCGAGATTCCCCTTGTGCAGAAGCGGGAACTTGACCCCTAACACACGTCTCTTCCAAGTGGTATTTTGGTTTGTTCAAATTTGGGGCAGGCCTTACATTCAGTGCATAGGCAAATAGTATGTGAGACCCACTTCATAATAATGTGAACTTTGTTGGTTGTTAATATTCTTCAACAATGCAATTCTTTGATGCCAGTTCTTCAGCCTCAACACTGCAATGCTAAAATGCAGGGTCTTCTGACTCACTACAGCAATTGATCAATGCAGGTTCTTAAGCCTCAACAGTGCAATTATCCACTGATGATTCTTCAGGCTCAACACTGAAATGCTCCACTGCAAGGTCTTTAGCGTCAACACTGCAATTGTCCACCTCTGGGTCTTTAGCATCAACACTGCAATTGTCCACTGCCGGATCTTCAGCATCAACACTGCAATTTTCAGCTGCAGGGTCTTTAGCGTCAACACTGCAATGGTCCATCGCTGGGTCTTCAGCGTCACACTGCAATTGTCCACCACTGGGTCTTTAGCATAAACACTGCAATTGTCCACCGCTGGGTCCTTAGCATCAACACTGCAATTGTTCACTGCCGGGTCTTTAGCATCAACACTGCAATTGTCAACTGATGGTTCTTCAGCGTCAACATTGCAATTTTAAACTGCAGGGTCTTTAGCGCCAACACTGCAATGGTCCACTGCCGGGTCTTCAGGCTCAACTATTCACTGCGTAGCCAAACAATATGGGAGTAACAAATTAAAAGGAAGAATGCTTTCAGGGGTCCATCAAGTACGTGGTTCAAAGACATATTGAGGTGCGTTTAAATTTGATGAAGGATAGGGCCTTGAAGTCAATGCATAGGCTAACAGTGTGGCAGAACAAAATGAATAATGTGAACTTGGTTTTCCTGTGTACATCCACTAGGTCGGTTTAAAAACCTTTTTCGGGTGCGTTTAAAATTGATGCAGGATAGGGCCTTGAATTTAATGCATAGGCTAACAGTATGGCAGAACAAAATGAATAATGTGAACTTGGTCTTCCTGTGTACATCCACTAGGTCGCTTGTAAGCCTTTTTAGGGTGCGTTTCAATTTGATGCAGGCAGAGCCTTGTATTCAATGCATAAGCTAACAGTATTGCAGTGGTAAAAGAGTAATGTGAACGTGGTTTTCCTGTGTACATGCACTCGGACGCTTCTAAGACTTTTTGGGGTGCGTTTGAGTTTGATGCAGGCAGGGCCTTGTATTCAATGCATAAGCTAACAGTATGGCAGTGGCAAAAGAGTAATATGAAGTTGGTTTTCCTGTGTTCATCCACTAGGTCGCTTGTAAGCCTTTTTGGGGTGCGTTTCTATTGATGCAGGCAGGGCCTTGTATTCAATGCATAAACTAACAGTATGTCAGTGGCAAAAGAGTAATGTGAACATGGTTTTCCTGTGTACATCCACTAGGTCAGTTCAAAGCCTTTTTGGGGTGCGTTTCAATTTGATGCAGGTAGGGCCTTGTGTTCAATGCATAAGCTAACAGTATGGCAGTGGCAAAAGAGTAATGTGAGCATGGTTTTCCTATGTACATCCACTAGGTCGCTTCTAAGCCTTTTTGGGGTGCTTTTACATTTGATGGAGGGCGGGCCTTGCACTCAATGAAGAAGCTAACAGTATGGCAGTAGCAAAACAGTAATGTAAACTTGGTTTTCCTGTGGCCTTCCAGTATCTGGGTTCAAAGGCTTATTGGGGGTGTTACTTAGCTGCAGGGCAGGCCTTGCATTTAATGCATAGGATAACACCATGGGAGACCTATTTTCTTATAATTGGAACACTTTTTCATGAGGCCCTCCTGTACGTCTCATCACAGGGGTTTTGGGGTGTGTCCTAATTTTTGGCAGCCCAGCCACTCACTGCCTTGGCAATTACAGTATAGGAGACCCACTTTTTAATATTGGCCCTTTAACCCCTTCACCCCCAAGGGTGGTTTGCACGTTAATGACCGGGCCAATTTTTACAATTCTGACCACTGTCTCTTTATGAGGTTATTACTCTGGAACGCTTCAACGATCTTCGCGATTCTGAGATTGTTTTCTCGTGACATATTGTACTTCACGTTAGAAGTAAAATTTCTTCGATATAACTTGCGTTTATTTTTGAAAAAAACGCAAATATGGCGAAAATTTTTAAAATTTTGCAATTTTCAAACTTTGAATTTTTATTCCCTTAAAACAGAGAAATATGTCACATAAAATAGTTAAGAAATAACATTTCCCACATGTCTACTTTACATCAGCACAATTTTGGAACCAAAATTTTTTTTTGTTAGGAAGTTATAAGGGTTAAATTTGACCAGCGATTTCTCATTTTTACAACAACATTTACAAAGCCATTTTTTTTAGGGACCACCTCTCATTTGAAGTCACTTTGAGGGGTCTATATGGCAGAAAATACCCAAAAGTGACACCATTCTAAAAACTGCACCCCTCAAGGTACTCAAAACCACATTCAAGAAGATTATTAACCCTTCAGGTGCTTCACAGGAACTAAAACAACGTGGAAGGAAAAAATGAATATTTAACTTTTTAGCCACAAAAATGATCTTTTACAAACTTTTTTTTTATTTTGACAAGGGTAAAAGGAGAAAATGGACAGATAAGGTTGTTATGCAATTTCTCCTGAGTACGCCAATACCCAATATGTGGGGGAAAACCATTGTTTGGGCACACGGCAGAGCTCGTAAGGGAAGGAGCGCCGTTTGACTTTTTCAAACTAAAATTGGCTGGAATTGAGATTGGACGCCATGTCGTGTTTGGAGAGCCCCTGATGCGCCTAAACAGTGGAAACCCCCACAAGTGACACCATTTTGGAAACTAGACCCCCTAAGGTACTTATCTAGATCTGTTGTGAGCACTTTAAACCCCCAAGTGTTTCACAAAAGCTTATAATGCCTGGGTGTGAAAAAAAAAAAAACAATTTTCCACAAAAATGATTTTTTAGTCCCAAATTTTTGAATTTTCCCAAGGAAATTGGACCCCAAAAGTTGTTGTCCAATTTGTCCTGAGTACGCTGATACCCCATATGTGGGGGGGGGAAACTGTTTGGGCGCACGGCAGGGCTTGGAAAGGAAGTAGTAACGTTTTGGAATGCAGACGTTGATGGGGGTCATGTTCCGTTTGCAGTGCCCCAGATGAGCCTAAATAGTGGAAACCCCCCACAAGTGACCCCATTTTGGAAACTAGACCCCCTAAGGAACTTATCTAGATCTTTGGCGAGCACTTTGAACCCCAAAGTGCTTCACACAAGTTTATAATGCCCGGGCATGAAAATAAAAAATCCTATTTTTTTCCCACAAAAATTATCTTTTAGTCACTAATTTTTTATTTTCCCAAGGGTAACAGGAGAAATTGGACCACGTAAGTTGTTGTCCAATTTGTTCTGAGAATGCTGATACCCCATATGTGGGGGGGAATCACTGTTTGGGCTCACGGCAGAGCTCGGAATGGAAGGAGCACCATTTGACTTTTTCCAACCAAAATTGGCTGGAATTGAGATTGGATGCCATGTTGCATTTGGAGAGCCCCTGATGTGCCTAAACAGTGGAAACCCCCCACAAATGACCCCATTTGGGAAACTAGACCCCCTAAGGAACTTTTCTAGATCTTTGGTGAGCAATTTGAACCCCCAAGTGCTTCACACAAGTTTATAATGTAGAGCCGTAAAATTTAAAAATCATATTTTTTCCACAAAAATGATCTTTTCACCCCAATTTTTATTTTTCCAAGGGTAACAAGACTCCAAAAGTTATTGTGCAATTTGTCCTGAGTGCGCTGATACCCCATATGTGGGGTAAACCACTGTTTGGGTGCATGGCAGAGTTTGGAAGGGAAGGAGCGCCGTCTGACTTTTTCAACGCAGAATTGGCTGGACGCCATGTCGTGTTTGGAGAGCTCCTGATCTGCCTAAACAGTGGAAACCCCCATAAATGACACCATTTTGGAAACTAGACCCCTCAAGGAACTTATCTAGATGTGTGGTGAGAACTTTTAACCCCCAGGTGTTTCACTAAAGTTTATAACGTACAGCCGTAAAATAAAAAATCCTTTTTTTTTTTTACAAAAATGATTTTTTCGCCCCTAATATTTTATTTTCACAAGGGTAACAGAAGAAATTGGAACCCAAAAGTTGTTGTCCAATTTGTCCTGAGTACGCTGATACCCAATATGTGGGAGAAAACTACTGTATGGGCGCACGTCAGGGCTCGGAAGGGAAGTAGTGACGTTTTGGATTGCAGACTTTGATGGAATGGTCTGGGGGCGTCATGTCGCATTTGGAGAGCCCCTGATGCACCTATACAGTGGAAACCCCCCACAAGTGACCCCATTTTGGCAAATAGACCCCACAAGGAACTTATCTAGATGTGTGGTGAGCACTTTGAACCCCGAAGTGCTTCACAGAAGTTTATAACGTACAGCCGTAAAAATAAAAAATCTTTTTTTCTTTACAAAAATGATTTTTTTGCCCCCAATATTTTATTTTCACAAGGGTAACAGGAGAAATTGGACCCCAAAAGTTGTTGTCCAATTTGTCCTGAGTACGCTGATACCCAATATGTGGGAGAAAACTACTGTATGGGCGCACGTCAGGGCTCGGAAGGGAAGTAGTGACGTTTTGGATTGCAGACTTTGATGGAATGGTCTGGGGGCGTCATGTCGCATTTGGAGAGCCCCTGATGCGCCTAAACAGTGGAAACCCCCCACAAGTGACCCCATTTTGGAAAATAGACCCCACAAGGAACTAGATGTGTGGTGAGCGCTATGAAGCCCCAAGTGCTTCACAGAAGTTTATAATGTACAGCCGTAAAAACAAAAAAATAATTGTTTTTGTACAAAAATGATATTTTCGCCCCCAGTTTTTTATTTTCCCAAGGGTAACAGAAGAAATAGGACAAATTGCACAATAACTCTTGGGGTCCAGAGTACGCTGATACCCCATATGTGGGGATAAACTACTGTTTGGACGCATAGCAGAGCTGAGAAGTGAAGGAGCACCGTTTGACTTTTTCAACGCAGAATTGGCTGGAATTGAGATCAGACGCCATGTCACATTTGGAGAGCCCCTGATGTGCCTAAACAGCGGAAACCCCCCAATTCTAACTCCAACCCTAACCCCAACACACCCCTAACCCTAGTCCCAACCCTAACCACAAACCTAACCCTAACACACCCCTAATCCCAACCCTAACCCTAATCCTAACTTTAGCGCCAACCCTAACCCTAACTTTAGCCGCAACCCTAACCCTAACCCTAATGGGAAAATGGAAATAAATACTTTTTTTTAATTTTATTATTTTTCCCTTACTAAGGGGGTGATAAAGGGGGGTTTGATTTACTATTTATAGCGGGTTTTTATGATTGGCAACTGTCACGCTAAAAGACGCTTTTTATTGCAAAAATAGTTTTTGCATCATCACATTTTGAGAGCTATAATTTTTGCATATTTTGGCCCACAGAGTCATGTGAGGTCTTATTTTTTGCGGGACGAGTTGACGTTTTTATTGGTACCATTTTTGAGCACGTGACGTTTTTTGATCGCTTTTTATCTCGATTTTTGGGAGGTTAGAATGAACAAAAATCAGCAATTCATGAATTTCTTTTGGGGGAGGCGTTTATACCGTTCCGCGTGTGGTAAAATTGATAAAGCAGTTTAATTCTACGGGTCAGTACGATTATGGCGATACCTCATTTATATCATTTTTTCATGTTTTGGCGCTTTTATAGAATAAAAACAATTTTATATAAAAAATAATTATTTTTGCATTGCTTTATTCTGCGAGCTATAACTTTTTTATTTTTTCGCTGATGATGCTGTATGATGGCTCGTTTTTTGGGGACAAGATGACGTTTTCAGCGGTACCATGTGTTTTTATATCGGTCTTTTTGATCGCGTGTTATTCCACTTTTTGTTCGGCGGTATGATGATAAAGCATTGATTTTTTGCTTCGTTTTTTTTTTTTTTTTTTTTAAGGGGTTCACTAAAGGGGTTAACTAGTGGGACAATTTTATAGGGGGGTCGTTACGGACGCGGCGATACCAAATATGTGTACTTTTATTGCTTTGTTTTTTTTATTTACAGGAAGAAGTGAATTTATTGGGGAATATTTTTTTTTTTTTTTATTTATTTTGGATTTTTTTTTAAACATGTTTATTTTTATTTTTTTAACTTTTTTACTTTGTCCCAGGGTGGGACATCACTGTATTTTGTCAGATCGCTGGTGTGACAGTGTGCACAGCACTCTGTCACACCAGCGATCGCACAGGCATAGATGCAGGCGTCTCAGTGCCTGCTCTCAGCAGGCACTGAGGAAGCCGCCTCCCTCCAGGACCCCGGCGCCATCTTGGATCTGGGTCCTGGGAGGGAGGAAGCCCTCAGAACAGCGCGATCACATCGCGCTGCTCTGAGGGTCTCAGGGGGGCGCGCAGGGAGCCCCCACCCTGCGCGATCCTCCCCTGTGCCCCCAGTACACCGCGATCATGTTTGATCGCAGTGTGCAAGGGGTTAATGTGCCGGGATCAGTCCGTGACCGCTCCTGACACACAGTCATGGGTGTCAGCTGTGATAATCAGCTGACACCCGGCTGCGATCGGCTGCGCTCCCCCCGGGAGCGCGTCCGATCGCACGAGACGTACTATCCCGTCCATGGTCATACGGGCCCAGGTACCATGGACGGGATAGTACGTCCGATGGCAGTAAGGGGTTAAGAAGATTAATGCTGCCTGATGCCCCTATAAAAATTGGCTTTCTTACTTTAAGAGTCCCTCCTTCATAAATGAAACAAGATGTGTCTGATGATGTGTCACACACCACATGGCCAACTAAAGTTGTTAAATGCTACAATGACATTCCCAGTAAATGCATTTGTATTGGTTGAAAGCAATGGTAACGTTGAAAAACGTTAACATAGACAAATTGGTGGAGGAACTTTTTACTGTGGGTTAATTATTTTGCCTTATAGAAAAGTCATTAGCCTGGAAAGGATGTTTCTTGACATATTACTCAGGAAAATCCATTTTGGTTTCGTCTTTGTATGTTTTTGGGTGAGCCTGTAATCATGGCGTAAGACTCTGACAACATTGCTCACAGCTGTGACCTGGGAGTCAGAAATGCTTCCAGAGGCATTCCCCATGATATTCCCGTGTCATTTGAGCTGTGTTTCCATTATTTACAGACGTTTTTAGACTTTAAAAGAACCCCAGGGGGATCGTGGCAAAAATGCTCTGTTTTCCAATAGACTTGCATTGGGCTCATTGCTCAGGTCGAGTACCCGAGTATTCCAATTTTCTCAACCCAAATAATGACCACCTGAGCATTTTAGTGCTCGCTCATCACTAATAATAATCTTATAGTGTCTTATAATAGACCACACCACTGAATATATGACAATATAAAATGCTGACCCAGTAATATTTTATAGTGGGCCAAACCACTACATGAATGTTAATCAATCATCAAACATCCAATACCCTATGTCAGAGGTAAGAGACAATTAATGGGCGTCCCCATGAATGCCTTCTAAATATGACAAAAATAAGAGCGCCATATAGCGTGATGTGGGAGTTGGGAAACTAAACACCTGTCCAAATCTCTACTGTGTGAAAAAAAGAGGAGGTATCAGGGTAAGAAAGAAAGGGGGGCTGCTACACTGGAGTAAAGGGTGACCAGAAAAATGCCCACAGGAAAATTGCCCACACATAAAATTACCCACTCAGAAAATTGGCCACATGGAAAATTGGCCACAAGGAAAATTGTCAATTGCAGTATTACAAAGTTTCAGATCTATGATATTTGAGGTGCAAATAATGAGCCTCTGACAAAGATGAAAATAACAACCTTTAACATCAGCAAGTGGAAAGACAATCCTTACTGCAGTCATACAAGCCTTCTCAAAATCCACTAAAACCTTTTGAGGTGCCAGATTTGGAATAAATAGCTTCATTATTTCAAACATTCTCTTATATGTGTTCATGTCCTTTCTTTGTAGTAAAATGTACAAACATGGTGGATATGAGTTACCCACCTTGGCATGCCAAGTGTACAGTTGGTAAAATATATTGGGCACTTTATCAAAGTGCCATTTCCATGGATAGTATCTTTGTTCAGTTCAAGCATAAGATCTCTATCTCCTAAAACTAGAATTCTGTTTCGATCATCCTTTCCTGAGTCATGAAGTATTAGCTGACTATACTTTTCCGGAATGCAAAAATGTATAGTTTCTGTTTTAGGCAAATTACCATCTGTTCTATGATAGACCAGGCTTCTCGCAAGAGTTGATTGTCTTGGCATATGGGCCAATACATCATTACTCAACACAGACAACACCTTTTTCATCACGTTGCGAGGAGTAGCATTTACAGCTCTTATGTCTTCTCTCATTTTGCTTCTGGCAATATTTGCTTCTGCTTTTTGAGGGCGGGAGTCATGACAATGCTCTGTTGGTTCTTGAACTACATTGCCATCTTTTGTTTTGAGAATTGAATGGTACTTTAAAGATCGATGCAATTGGCATCTCCAAGTCACCACTGCGTTGATAGTAAGAAATGCAAGATATTCAAACCCCAAATAAATCATAACTTTGTTGTTCCTCTGGCTTCTTGAAAACTCCATTGTTTGCGCTACAAGAAGAAATAGAATACTTTAGATGAACTCAAAATACACTTTTATTGAAAAGAAATAAGGAATGGCACGATTGTCAATTGGAAACAATGGGGGTGGGGGAACACTGGAAGGCCCATTTGAAATAATGTCAACAAGGAAAGCCAATGGACTTTCATGGGCTCAATTGAAATATAATACAGTACAACACAGGCAGCAAAGAAAATGCAGAATGGATTTCAACAAAGGTATGTGAGCCCAGTTTACTTCTCCAGGATCTACAGGTTTGGTTCCCTCATACCTAGTCCCAGAGGACAGATTCTGTTCTCACGAGTTGTCATTCCACTGTGCTGTAAGAGGAAGGACAAGATCGGGAGTACCATTCTCACATCGGTTCTGAAACCACTGAGGCCGTCACCAATGTTGCAGTGGGGAAGACTTTCTGACAAGGAACGACCCTTGCATGTGACTGCGGCAGGCAGGGCCGCTTTAAAAAGCGCTGCGCACGGGAACTTGGGCAGAATCCGGGCGGGAAAGCTAAGTGGACAGTCAGGTGCCGTGTCGGTTGTGAGAGTAGAGTACCCCCTGAACACAGGGCGACTTGACTCATCTCTTGCGTATCGTTCCACTGCAGAAGTACTAGCGACTGACGGTTCCCCGCTATCCTCCGTGCTGGGAGGTGGCTCAGATTGAACACCAGATACTGTAACATTTGCGTGGTGCAGTAATCAACAAGTGACTAGGCCAGAGCCTGTTAATCAAGTACCCATATACACCGCAGAGCGAAGCCTCGCTCCGGTGGTTCTCTGTACTAAACTGAGCACAGTGTTTGACATTCGGGAGTGTGGAAGCTCCCCTCATTCATCAAAGGCTCTCCCCCTGCCCCGTGGATTGGAACCTCCTTCCTACGGAAACCTTCAATATGTCACATGCCACTGTTGTCGGTGCCATTGTTGGAGAACCAAGACGCTGCAATCAAGATGACTAAAGACTGATAAGTTTTTCTGCGTTTTACTTATTGAACTACTGTTCACCCCTGTCCTATCCCTACTGAGCTCCTAGTTCTACCCAAATCCCTATCTCATCCCAGTCTCCCGTCACTCCCTGTGTGGAGTATACTTGTTGTTAATAAATCTGTTAACTCTTGATCTGTCTAGGAGACATCCCCGGGTTCCTGCGATTACTTCAGTGCTAAAAATAATTCCATTCTCAGTGTGGTGTGCATCGGCCCAGAGACCCTTATTCAAATTCATTCTGCATTTTCTTTCATCCTATGCCTGCCTACACCTGCAGTATATGGGTATTATGCATAACTACATAGGATCTGTTCACTCTTACTCTTGGTAGTGCTAAGTGGACAGGAAAGGAAGTGCCGACACCAGATTCACTGCCACTGAAATCAATGGGAGAGCAGCGCTGCTATGGCACTTCCACCTCCTCTGTTGGTCAGTGACATCACTATGGAGACACACTGCTCAGTGGGTGCTCTTGTCCGCTGGCCTGACTGTCTTTCTAGAGCCTGCAAGAACCAAGGCTCATCTCACTGAACGCCCGCACTCGATACCCGTGGGTAGAACACTACTCAGACAGCACAGGGTGAGGGGAACACACGTTGGTAAGACTATTGGTAAGCCAGCAGAAAAAAACACAGGGGTGTAACGACTGTGGCTGCAGGGATCAAGGCCACGACCAGGCATGGAAGTACAGGTACCTGCTTCTGCTGGATCTGCGTCCTCACTGAAGACGCAGATCCAGATGACATGCATCATGTTGCAGAGACCCGTCGGGTCCCTGCACTGCGATATGTCCTGCCGGTGCAGTTGCTGTGAGCTGACACCTGAGGTGCAGTCACAGGGAGCGGCGCATGACAATGGCACACACTCCAATGTCAGCTGCCGGGCTGTGCAGTAACTACAAAAGACACTGGGCGATGTGGGAGCAGAGGAAAGATGAGTAGAATGTTTTTGTTTTTAATTATGTATTAGTGGCAGAACGGGGACACATACACTAGTATTGGGGACCATGTAAACCAGGATTGGGACATATATACCAGGAAGGGGGCTTATATACCAGGATGGAGACCATGTGGACCATACATACCAGGATGGGGACCATATATACCAGCATTGGGACATATATACCAGGATGCGGACATATTTAACAGGATGATGGGCATATATACCAGGATGGGGACATTACTACATAATGAAGGGGGAGGGGGGAAATTCATAAGTCTTTAAAGAATTTATAACACAACAGGGGCCCATACATCTGACCAACATGTGTGTGTGGGGGTAGGTCCAAATTTCGCACTGGGGCCCATCGGACTCCAGTTACACCACTGCAAAAACATATACATTCTCAGCAAGAACACAAGGTGGTATAAGTGACAGAATCTCACCTTTCTGCTGTGCCTTCTGGGCTTCCAGGAACAACTATCTCTACCAACAGCACCCTGCTTTTGGTGGGCTCCCACTGAGATGATAATGTATTAGATGTGACCTGCAGTCCCATGTAACTCCACAAATAATACAGTGATACTTTTGTGATTACTGATAGCAGTGATCGCTCCTATGGATCACCCTGCTTCTGGTTCTGCATGTGCTGCTGTTTTGGGCTGGTGGGAGGAGTAAGGCAGGATCAGTGAGAGATGAGAGCAGATTATATCTATTTGTTGCTGATAATGACAGACTGCTATAAACCACAGATCTTCATCATTTTTGCAGTTTTGCACTAGGTCAACTGTAAATCATAAGTTGATCACAAATGTGAACATCCTCACCTTCCACCTCAAATATCACAGATCTGAAACTGTGATGCTGAAATTGGCAATTTTCTGTGTGGGCAATTTTCCATGTGGGCAATTTTCTGTGTGGGCAATTGTCCGTGTGGGCAATTTTCCATGTGGGCAATTTTCCTGTGGCCATTTTTCAGGGAACCGAGGCTAAGCGGAAGATTTGGTGCATCTTATGGATGCACCATTTGTGGAGCAGCTGAGGGCTGATGTAGGTAGCCTGGGAGGGGGGAATATCTCTGGCATAAAATTCAAAGTTTGAAAATTGCAAAATGTTCAACTTTTCGGTCAAATTATTAATATTTTCATAAATACAAGCAAATCATATTGACCTAAATTAAACACTAACATGAAGTGCAATGTGTCACAAAAAACATTCTCGGAATCACTGGGACATGATGAAGCGTTCCAGAGTTATTACCTTATGAAGTGACAGTGATCACATTAGGAAAATTGTTATTAACCGGTTAAAAAATTGTATTGAAAAAAAAACATTACAGCAACAGATGCAAATGCGCGATAATTGAGAAGTTACTTCTGTGTTGGATACAGTTTTTACTCATAGAAATAAACCTGTTCGCTATCCTTTTGTGGTGGCAATCCCTGGCCTTCTACAGGGGTTAACACCAACAGAATAAGGTCCCTGTGCAAGAACAAGATGAGAGCCCTTTTCAGACCAATTGCCTATCATAATGTACAATTCCACTTGTTTTGGAGATGCTATTGACCCAATTACTTTTTGGGCCATTGTGCGACTGCACAGGTTGCACCAATTGTATGTCTGCCTCTACCTGTCTATATAATGGCGGTACTCTCTTCCAGGTGTGCTAATCTTCCCCACCTGGGAAAAGCTACACTAACAGATATACAAGATAAAGCCATCTTCTCTGCTTCTCTGTGGCCCATACTATGGCTCAGCCTTAAAGTGTTATGAATGTGCTAGAGATGGTTTCTGAGCAGAGGCTCTCTCTGGTGGTTACAGACAGTACTGAACCTTTCAGAGAGGAATGGCAATCTGGGTTCACTGACTGGTCTGATATAAGGGAGGTTCCCTCCCATGATGGTTGCCGGTGATCAATTGTTCTTGTCTCAATTGTGGTTCCTGGTTCATTTGGAAGTTTGCTGAGTCTTGCCTGCATCTTCTGCTATCAGATAAGATATTTTCTGCTTTATTTTTGTGCTTGCTTTTTGCATTGTTCCCTGCACTTCTGTGGAGGTCAGCCAGGTCCCCTCCGGGAGGCTTGTGCTCCTCTCAGTTTATCTGAAGCCACTGTTATTTGTTCATTTTCTTTTTCCTGTTTTTTCAGTGGCTGCGGCTTGGTTTTGTTCACACTGAGATCTGATTTAGTGGGTGGCGAGATCGTGTGATCTCAGTATTTTTGTAATCAGAATTGTTGGATTTTTGTAGGGTTTTCTGGGTTGCAGAAAGTAATCTCTCCTGTCCTATCCTATTTAGTCAGCTTGTGGCCCCAGCGTTTGCTCATTTTATTTTCTGTCTGTGTTCGTGCTTTCTTCTTGTCTAACCGCCATTACATGTTTGGGGGCTTCCTATTTTCTTTGGGGATCTGCTCCGGGGCAGATAGCTTTTATCTTTCTGCCTTTAGGTGTAGTTATCAGGCTGTGACGAGGCGTCTAGGATCAACGTAGGAACGCTCCACGGCTACCTCTAGTTGTGTGGTTAGTTTAGGAATCTGCAACCCATTAGTTACCAACATCTCAGGTGTTCAGCTGCCCGGCTGTTGTTCCTGTCCTCCTCAGCTACCTAACATAACATTAAAGGCTTTATGCGCAGATTGATTGATGAGCAAGGTAGCAGACACAGGATAGGCATAGAGTGCTCATGAAAGGATTGGTCAGGAAGGGGTTAATGATGTTTAGTTAGAGGAAATGAAGGCCTGCATAGGTATAGAATGCAGTCTATGGGTCGGGTAATAGTGCAAAATATGTGTTTCACGGATGATGTTATAGTTCCCAGTGGAACAGTGGAAAGCAAAAGTGTGTCCAGCTTGCCCTTATTCCTTGGAAAAAATATATATATATTATATACTTAACACTAATTATGATCACCTGTGCACACTGGCCCCATGTTTAAACAAACAATTCTTTTGGTTTATTTGCAAACTGATACAGATTATTATTGACAGTATATCACTATATGTATTTTTTCTCATGTTTTCACTTGTTTTTATTGCTGTTATTTTTTTTCAATATATAAATTGCACTTTATTGACTGAACATCCTGTGATGTCATTCTAAATGAACACACCTATATATATATGTGTCTGCTGCACTCTATGAAATGCTTGACTAATATATATATTTTTATTATTTGAAAATTTGTTCTAGGTTTTGAGGAATGTAACTTGGGTACAGGAAGGAGCTTCATTACGTTGTATGTATTGCATTGTACTGTATGTATTGTATCCATTACATAATGCTTCACTTACTAAGTTGACCAGTTGCGGTTGGATAGGTGATGGGTGATGTTTTGGGGCTATGTAAGCAGGAGCCATTGTATACCATTGAAGCTGGTTGGTGGTTTTATCGGGTAGTGGTGGAAAATTATCTTGCATTTATTTGTGCATCTGGTCAGTATACAGTCATGGCCAAAAGTTTTGAGAATGACACAAATATTAATTTTTACAAAGTCTACTGCTTCACTTTTTCTAATGGCAATTTGCATATAATCCAGAATGTTATAAAGAGTGATCAGCTTAACAGCAATTACTTGCAAAGTCAATATTTGGCTAGAAAATGAAGTTTATCCCCCAAAACACATTTCAACATCATTGCAGCCCTGCCTTAAAAGGACCAGCTAACCTCTTTTCAGTGATTGCTCCATTAACACAGGTGTGGGTGTTGATGAGGACATAGCTGGAGATCAATCTGTCATGATTAAGTAAGAATGACACCACTGGACACTTTAAAAGGAGGCTGGTGCTTGGCATCATTGTTTCTCTTCTGTTAACCATGGTTATCTCTAAAGAAACACGAGCAGTCATCATTGCAATGCACAAAAATGGCCTAACAGGGAAGAGTATCGCAGCTAGAAAGATTGCACCTCAGTCAACAATCTATCGCATCATCAAGAACTTCAAGGAGAGAGGTTCCATTGTTGCCAAAAAGGCTCCAGGGCGCCCAAGAAAGACCAGCAAGCGCCAAGACCGTCTCTTAAAAGTGTTTCAGCTGCGGGATCGGGCTACCAGCAGTGCAGAGCTTGCTCAGGAATGGCAGCAGGCAGGTGTGAGTGCATCTGCACGCACTGTGAGGCGGAGACTCTTGGAACAAGGCCTGGTCTCAAGGAGGGCAGCAAAGAAGCCACTTCTCTCCATAAAAAACATCATGGACAGACTGATATTCTGCAAAAGGTACAGGCAGTGGACTGCTGAGGACTGGGGTAAAGTTATTTTCTCTGATGAATCCCCTTTTCGATTGTTTGGGACATCAGGAAAACGCCTCATTCGGAGAAGACAAGGTGAGCACTACCACCAGTCTTGTCTCATGCCAACTGTTAAGCATCCTGAAACCATTCATGTGTGGGGTTGCTTCTCAGCCAAGGGAATCGGCTCTCTCACAGTCTTGCCTAAAAACACAGCCATGAATAAAGAATGGTACCAGAATGTCCTCCAAGAGCAACTTCTCCCAACCCTCCAAGAGCAGTTTGGCGATCAACAATGCCTTTTCCAGCATGATGGAGCACCTTGCCATAAAGCAAAGGTGATAACTAAATGGCTCAGGGAACAAAACATAGAGATTTTGGGTCCATGGCCTGGAAACTCCCCAGATCTTAATCCCATTGAGAACTTGTGGTCAATCATCAAAGAGCGGGTGGACAAACAAAAACCTAAAAATTCTGACAAAATGAAAGCATTGATTGTGCAAGAATGGACTGCTATCAGTCAGGATTTGCTCCAGAAGTTGATTGAGAGCATGCCAGGGAGAATTGCAGAGGTCCTGAAGAAGACGGGTCAACACTGCAAATATTGACTTGCTGCATTAACTCATTCTAACTGTCAATATAAGCTTTTATTACTCATATGTTTACAATTATTATATTTCTGTCTGTGATAAAAACATCTGTCAAACACACATAAAAACCAGAGGGCAGCAGATCATGTGAAAATATAATATTTGTGTCATTCTCAAAACTTTTGGCCATGACTGTATGTAGAAATGTACTCCTGATTTTTCAGATTTTGGCATTTGATGATGGAGCTATCATTGCCAAGAACTCTGACTACAGGGTAGTTTATACTTTTCTTTTTAATAATTCTTATATTCACCATGTTGAATCAATCATCACTCAATAAACCTATGATCAGACAGCCTTCCAACTAAGAAGCTGTGTGTGGTATAGCGTTATTATTATAGGAAGGTGACCAGGTGGGTTTTTATTAACTCTTTACATATCAGCCCTCACAATTTCTTTGCATCCTCCATCATTGTGACACTTTATGTAATCATCCAATGTCCTTTCCTGCATCCTAAGCTTGTCATCACTGATCATTTCATAGATAGATGATGTCACAATGACTTAGAACTTTCAGCTCTATTTTCCAATCACTTGTGCAATTGATGTGATTCTGGTGAAGCATGAAGATGTGGAAGAGGTGACACAGGACAGGTAATTACTATAATTAATTACAATTATCAGAATACATGCTAATTCTAGACCAACAAATTAAACTAATGTAATTAGGGGCTTATATCCCCAAATACAAAAGGGCCTTGGGCTGGATTGCGTCCAAATATCATCATTAATTTTCTAGCATAGAATAGGTGATAACTTCCTGATCGGTGGCGATTCAGCCATGAGGACCCTCACCGTTCTGAAGAAAGCATTTTGGAGGTGCAGCATAATAATCTTTGCTCCATTCATTCGCTATGGAACAGCCTGAGATATCGCTGTATTCAGCCCCATAGAGAATGAATGAGTCTGCGGTGCGGACTATTTGTTGTAGACACATGTCATACATGGCTTTATTCTGTGTGTTTCAGCAATTCACACTTTAGAATATATCAAAGTTAAAGACTCTCATTACTTGACTGTGTCTGTGTTCCCTTATCTCCTCTAACACCTCCTGCTCTTCCCGGAATTATGGTGCTTACAACAAGGCCTCATTACAACCAGTCACATATTTTACCAGCGTCTGTAATATTGAAGCTAAAATCTGATTGTTTGCTTTGATGAGCAATATTTCTGCAAAAATACTGCCAGACCTTACGATGGAAGGAGCAAATTTAGCTTTTTTTAAATATTTTTAAAAATTGATAATTTTGTTTTATTTTATAAAAATGTGCTTTTAAATCAAATACATGTTACTCTACTGCAAACTGAAATGTAGAGACGTACAGAGCATTTGTAAAATGCTGGTAAGGAAGCAGCAGGCTGTGTGCGTCCGCAGGACAGCATGGTCCCCAGGTTCCAATGCAGATTCTCTTCTTTTATGATGTCATAAAGGCTTAACATCATAACGTTAGAACTCGGTGCTGTGGAGTACAGGTCAGGACGTTGTCATCACAGGGATCGCACACAAACAGCAGGGGAGAAAGAGGAACTAGATGACACAGGAGAGGTGAGGAAATCCTAATTATTGAGCAGAAAAGATTTTAGTTCAGGTCTCCATGTTCTGTAAAATGTTTCTATTATAGATCTTCTGTATACAGTAAGATGGAAGAGGGGGGTCATTGGTCATATTTCTTATATGTAATCCCTAACTACTAGACTGGGGTTTTAGTAGCAGATAAGGCGGGACATTTGTCTGTTACATATTAGCCTTCATATGGATAATGACATATAGAATATTTAGCACAACAAAAACACCATTAATGAGAAAAAAGTGTTGGTGAATAGCAAGTAATTATTTTCCCTGTATGTGGGCATAATTTTTGCAGAATGGGACAAAGTTTACATTGGCATAATATGATGTTATATGAAGCCGCACAGGCAGGAGTAACTAACTTGTGTGGAGATTCATGATGGTTGAGGTCTTCCAATATAAAGTGGTACTTGGCATGTCAACTTCAGTATTGTAAACTTGGATGGTTATAAAGAGTTTTTGGGACTAATATGCTGAGGAAAATACACTTATCTTTTATCAATGTTGGAATCTAATATTCCCAACATGAATGAGCTGAAATTGTAACCAATATGCTCCTTGGTGTGAACTGTACATGCTGGATGTGGCCAAAAAGATTACTAGGGAAAAGGGTATCGTAGCCTTTACTCCAATATGGCATAATTCCCTTTCACTGGAGTTAATGACATTGGGAGAATTTAAAACCTGGAGAAATAAGGGGATTGCCTATATGATTGAAATTATAAAACAGGGAAAAATGATTCCTTTTCAGATTTACTTTTAAATTCAACCTAACGGATGAGGAACGGTATTCCCCCAGCATGGATATGACGTATCACATTAGGTTTTAGAAAGCTGGGACAGTTTTAAAAACATTAATAAATATGGGCTTCCATCTAACTGTAATTGGAAAGTTGTGTATAAAAGATGTGAAACGTTTATATATAAACCTCCTAGGTGAGACACAATTTAATTTCATTGATAGGTTGAATACATCCCCTCCCATTCTAAAAATTATGGGATGAAAAATAACTTATGTTCTCTAAAATACTTAAAGGAAAATTATAGCTCAGATCACATGATGGGGTATTGTGAATAATTAAAAGTCTACTGGATCAAGCTTTCTGCCATTATTGAAATAAGATTATAAATAGGATTCTCCCATTATACATTAGTTGAGCTTAAGGACTTTTCTAATATTGAGGAAACAAGTTAACTAAACAGAATATGTTTATAAAATGACATTTATTGTAAGATTAGTAATAGCACTTTAATAGATGTCTGAATCTGGTCCGTTATTATGTGATTGGATTAACTTGATTAAAAGGATAGTGTTACCTAACCAATTGTATATAAAAATAATCAAAGCAGAAATAAATTGGACTAAGCAATGGGACTTTTGGAGAGTAAAGGAGAAAAAAGCCCCATAATATGACACCTGTTTTTCTTTCATTTATTTTTTTACTTTTACATTTTACTCATTCCCTCCTCATTTATAGACGAGGGTAGGGGTTAAATGTTGCATTAACTATGAGAAAAATATTAAAAATGTCAAATAACAGTAAAATACAAAAATAGAACAATGATCATATTTTTATTTGATTAAATGATTAAATAAAATGTTACATAAATATCTGCTACTATATTGTAGTAAGAGTAACAAATTAGTCCTCTATTGATTTTTTCTTTCATTTTTTTACATACGAAAAAAATATTAACACACTAATGACTGCTACAGGAGACTGAGATGGCGGAAAAGGACAATTTTTCTTGTCGACCTCAAGAAGAGAATCAGAAAAATCACAAGACAAGTAAACAAATTTATAATTAATTAGAAATAATTGTAGGTCTAGGCATATATTATAGATCTGTGGAGGTGTAATAACACCTTACTGACACAAGAGATATCTTGTTTGGGACCTTCCATATTTACAGTAGAATGTAGACTGAAAGACCACAACTTTTACACTACTGTAGTCTGTGGACTTAAAAACAACATTTATACTAGACTGTGAACCAACAGAACAAAGAATTTACACTAGACTGTGGAGTAAGTGACCGCAGTATTTATAGTGGACGGTGGACTGACTGACGACAGCATTTACACTAGACTGTGGAGTAAGTGACCGCAGTATTTATAGTGGACGGTGGACTGACTGACGACAGCATTTAAACTAGACAGTGGACTGACTGGCCTCATTTACTGTAGAATGTGCACTGAAGGACAAACACCTTTACAGTAGTCTATGCGCTGACTGATGCAAGTGTTTACAGCACTCTAAGGATTGACTGAACACAGCAGTAATGCTAGGTGTGAAACTCCTGACCACATTTCCACTAGACCTGAAGACTATTTATAGACTATAACAGAGCAAAACAGAGCATCTAGCCCAAAATAGAACAACAACAAGATAAAAAAAATTTATATAAAAATATATAAATTTTATTACAAAATTAGTTACACACAATAATTAACAACAGTAAGCATAGATGAAAAAAATGAATAGGTGAGATAGCAAGAAAAAACACCTGGGGCATAACAGAGAATGCAGATTCTAGCTCCCTATGACCGCTGTGGATCCCAGTGAAAGGGAATGGAACCCAAAAGGTACTAGTGACCACATTATGTAAGTAGGTCCCAGACCCCAATAAAAAGACCCCCAAATCCCACCATAAGTATAGCAGGACCTGGTTCCCAAATTCCAAGCAGGACTCAGCTAAATCAAAGAAAGGGAGCTAAGAAAAAAGATGCACTACTTTCAGTGTCACCCATAAGAATCTTATGGGTAGTGCAGAGTTAAATGCTATGTGCTTACCCATGTGGGGCGATATGCAGTGCCAGGTGCATGCCCCGACGCACGTTTTGCTTTGTCAGGCTTCCTCGGGGGGCGGTCAAAGCCTGACAAAGCGAAACGTGCGTCGGGGCACGCACCTGGCATTGCATATCGCCCCACATGGGTAAGCACATAGCATTTAACTCTGCTTTCTTCTTTTCTTAACTCTGATATACTTGATAGAAGTTATTATTGCTGTATGATGCATATACAGTTTATGCTAATGGATGTTATATAACTTTACAGCTGCTGCACTATGCACTTTATATATCATGCTGCTCATTCAGATTGATTGATTCAATGTATATGTATTTTTGATGTCATTGTGGATAGATATGGTCTACTCTATGGCAGTTTAGCACTCTGCATTGTATATTTTTTGCCTAGAGTATTCAGATATTTCAGAAGATATAAATTTTACACTTATATACATCAGTTTTTGTAATTGCTACATATCATAATATTTACTGGCTTTTTGTATTTTTCTGGGTCTTTCCCACATGAGGACTCCTTGTTTCTTTTTTCTTGGATTTATATGGTTTTAATTGTTGATTTTAATATACCTATACCTTCGTATTCCTGTTTATATATGGGGATGATGTTTAAGAGAGTTTATTTGAGGTTGGTGAATTATTGGAAAGGGACTGTGGTTTATGATAATTTACAGAAGACTGTAGAATGACTGAACATAACATACACAGTAAACTATTGAATGACTGACTACAGCTTTAAAAAAATATGACCCCAGTCCATAAACCTGAGATAAGTAATTTTGGTCTTAGTGTGTTATAGTTTTCTTAGTGTATAGCATGTAGCAGGAACACATTATCACACCTTTGATTATTTACAGGTGACTGATGCCCGATGAGATGGTGGAATATGAATTTTTTCCTTGTGGATTTCAAGAAGAGAATCAGAAACATTGCATAACAGGTAATTAATATTTATATTAATTACTGATAATCGTTGGTTTAGGCATAAGTTCTAGGCCTGCCGAGGTGTAATAACACCTTCCTGGTACATGAAAATATACTGTTTGTTTTTTTCACATGTATACCTCCTATACACATCTCCTAGCATAACATAACTATATCTCAGATACAGAGGTTAGGAACATTTCTCCTCCTTATCCTCTGTCTTCTAAAGTAAGAAAATGTTCGTATACTTCTTAGAATAGGCTACTTAGCAGTATAACATTCATTACCGCGATTATAAGATACTGATCTCATCATTTCCACTAGACTGTGGACAGACTAACGATAACAACAACATTTACACTAGACTGTGAACCAACCAAACACAGAATTTACACTGGACTGAGAACTGACTGGCCACATTTACAGCAGACTGTGGACTGATGGAAAAAAGTTTTACACTAGTCCGTGGGCTGACTGATCCAAGCATTTACAGTAGTCTAAGGACTGACTGACCAAAGCATCTATGCTAGGTGTGGAATTACTGATCACATTTCCAGTAGAACAGAAGACTATGGACTGAATGACCATAATGTTTACATTTGACTGTGGACCGCCTGACCACAGCATTTATACAAGTCTGTGGACTGACTGAGCACAGTATTTATACAATACTGTGGACCGACTGACCACAGCATTTTTAATAGTTTGTGGATTGAATGGCCACTTTTATAGTAGACTTTGGACTGATGGATCAAAACTTTTACACTAGTCTGTGGATGAATTATAAAAGCATTTACATTAGTTTGAAGACTGAGTAACCACAGCATTTACACTAGACTGTGAACCAACTGACAACATAATTTACCCTATAATGTGGACTGACTGGCAACATGTACAGGAGACTGTGGACTAAAGGACAAAAACTTTTACACTAGACCATGGTCTGACTGAGCAAAGCTTTTACAGTAGTCTACGGACTGAATGAGCATCAATTATTCTAGGTGTGGATTCCTGACCACATTTCCAGTAGACCAGAAGACTATGGACTGAATAACCATAACATTTACACTAGACTGTAGACTGACTGACCACAGCATTTATACTAGACTGTTGACCAACTGACCAAAGCATTTATAAGAGACTGTTGGCGGACTGACCATATCATTTACACTACACTGTGGACTGACAGTCTCATTTACAGTAGATCTCGGACTGACGAACCAAAACTTTTAATGTAATCTGTGGATGATTGATGAAAGCATGTGCATTAGTTTGATAACTGACAACAATATTTACCCTAGGTTTTAACTGCCTGGCAACATTGTCAGAAGATTTTGGGATGACTGAACCACAGCATTTGTATCTGTTAAAAGATGTACTGACCACGTAATTTTCACTAGATTTGGACTGCTTGACTACAGTTCCAGTAAAGTTTGCATTGACAGACTATAACATTTACACGAGCCTAAGGACTGACTAACCACATAATTTATGCTGGATGTGGAATTTCTGACATTTCTAGTTTAACAGAAAAGTATAGACTGAATGACCACAACATTTACACTAGAATGTGGACTGACTGACCACTTTTACAATGGACTGTGGACTGGTGGACAAAACTTTTACACTAGTATATGGACTGACTGACCATAGCATTTAAACTAGGTGTGGATTGCTTGACCACATTTGCAGTAAAGATTTGACTGCCTGACTATAACATTTACACAAGTCTAAGGACTGACTGATCACAGCATTTTTGCTAGGTGTGGAATTTCTTACCACATTTCCAGTATACCAGAAGACTATTGACTGAATGACCACAACATTTGCGTCAGAATGTGGACTGATTGACCTCTTTTACAGTGGACTGTGGAGTGGTGGACAAAAACTTTTACACTAGTTTATGGACTGAATGACCATAGCATTTAAACTAGATGTTGTCTGCCTTACCACACTTCCAGTAAAGTTTTGACTGCCATACTACAACAATTACACTAGTTTAAAGACTGGCTGACGACAGCATTTATGCTAGGTGTGGACTGTCTGACCACATTTCATGTAAACTGTAGTCTAACTATAACATTTACAGAAGACTGTAGAATGACTGAACATAACATATACAGTAAACTATCGAATGACTGACTACAGCTTTCATACTAAACTGGCCACAGTCCTTATACCTGAGATAAGTAATTTTAGCCCTAGTGTGTTACATTTTTCTTTGTGTATAGCATGTAGCAGGAACATATTAGCACAACTTTGACTATTTACAGGTGACTGACGCCCAGTGAGTTGATGGAATGTGACATTTTTACTTGTGGATTTCAAGAAAAGAATAAGAAAAATCTCATAACAGGTAATTAATATTAATATTAATTACTGATAATCGCCGGTTTAGGCATAAGTTCTAGGCCTGCCGAGGTGTAATAACACCTTCTGGTACATGAGAATATACTGTTTGTGTTTTTCACATGTATATCTTCTATACCCAACTCCTAGTATAACATAACCATATCTCAGGTACAGAGGTAAGGAACATTTCTTCTCTTTATCCTCTGTCTTCTAAAATAAGAAAATGTTCCTATTTGTCATAGAATAGCTTCTTATCAGCTGTATAATATTCAATGCCTCGATTATAAGCAATGGATATCATCATTTACTCTAGACTGTGGAGCGACTGACCACAGCATTTCCTCTAGACTGTGGACAGACTAACAACAACATTTACAGTAGACTGTGAACCAACTGAGCACAGAATTTTCACTAGACTGTGGACTGATTGACCACAGTATTTATACCAGACTTTGGAATGACTGACCAAAGCATTTACAATAGACTGTGAACCACTGACCACTTAATTTAAACTAGACTATGGACTGACTGACCACTTAATTTACACTAGACTATGGACTGACTGACAACATGATTTACACTAAAATGTGGACTGATTGCCCACAGCATTTAAACCAGACTGTGGACTGATTGACCACAGTAATTATTCCAGACTGTGGACTGATTGACCACAGTAATTATTCCAGACTGTGGACCGACTGACAACATGATTTACACTAGACTGTGGACTGACTGACCACATTATTTATACTAGACTATGGACCGCCTGACCAAAGAATTTATAATAGACTCTGGACTGACTGACCACATCATTTACACTACACTGTGGACTGACTGGACACATTTACAGTAGACCTTGGACTTGAAGGACCAAAACTTTTACACTAGCCTGTGGATGAATGATCAAAGCATTTACATTAGTCTGAAGACTGACTAACCACAGCATTTACACTATGTTTGGACTGCCTGACCTCATTTTCAGAAGACTTTGGGCTGACTGAGCACAGCATTTGCACTTGTTTAAAGACTTAATGACCATGTCATTTAAATTCGATTTGGACTGCTTGACCACATTTCCAGTAAAGTTTGCACTGGCTGACTATAAAATTTACACTAGCCTAAGGACTGACCACAGCGTTTATGCTAGGTGTGGAATTTCTGACAACATTTCTAGAAGACCAGAAGACTATAGGCTGAATGACCACAACATTTACACTAGAATATGGACTGACTGACCACTTTAACAATGGACTGTGGACAGGCCTGCAAAATAATTTAACACTAGTTTATGGACTGACTGACCATAACATTTAAACTAGGTGTGGACTGCTTGGCCACATTTGCAGTAAAGATTTGACTGCCTGACTATAACATTTACACAAGGCTAAGGACTGACTGACCACAGCATTTATGCTAGGTGTGGAATTTCTTAACACATTTCCAGTATACAAGAAGACTATTGACTGAATGACCACAACATTTATACTAGAATGTGAACTGACTGACCACTTTTATAATGGACTGTGGACTGGCCTGGAAAACTTTTACACTGGTTTATGACTGACTGACCAAAGCATTTAAACTAGGTTTGGACTGCTTGACCACATTTGCAGTTTAGATTTGACTGCCAGTATATAACATTTACACAAGTCTAAGGTCTGACTGACCACAGCATTTATTCTAGGTGTATAATTTCTTACCAAATTTCAAGTATACCAGAAGACTATTGACTGAATGACCACAACATTTACGTCAGAATGTGGACTGACTGACCTCTTTTACAATGGACTGTGGACTGGTGGACAAAAATTTTTACACTAGTTAATGGACTGAATGACCATAGCATTTAAACTAGGTGTGGACTGCCTTACCACATTTCCAGTAAAGTTTTGACTGCCATACTATAACATTTACACTAGTTTAAAGACTGGCTGACGACAGCATTTATATAAAGTGAACTATCGAATGACTGACTACAGCTTTCACACGAAACTGGCCACAGTCTTATACCTGAGATAAGTAATTTTAGCCTAGTGTGTTATATTTTTTCTCTGTGTATAGCATGTAGCAGGAACATATTATCACACCTTTGACTATTTACAGGTGACTACGCCAGTGAGATGTGGAAGGTGACATTTTTACTTGTGGATTTCAAGAAAAGAATAAGAAAATCTCCTAACAGGTAATTAATATTTATATTAATTACTGATAATCGCCGGTTTAGGCATAAGTTCTAGGCCTACCGAGGTGTAATAACACCTTCTGGTACATGAGAATATACTGTTTGTGTTTTTCACATGTATATCTTCTATACCCAACTCCTAGTATAACATAACCATATCTCAGGTACAGAGGTAAGGAACATTTCTTCTCCTTATCCTCTGTCTTCTAAAATAAGAAAATGTTCCTATTTGTCATAGAATAGCTTCTTATCGCTGTATAATATTCAATGCCTCGATTATAAGCAATGGATATCATCATTTACTCTAGACTGTGGAGCGACTGACACAGCATTTCCTCTAGACTGTGGACAGACTAACAACAACATTTACAGTAGACTGTGAACAACTGAGCACAGAATTTTCACTAGACTGTGGACTGATTGACCACAGTATTTATACCAGACTTTGGAATGACTGACCAAAGCATTTACAATAGACTGTGAACCGACTGACACTTAATTTACACTAGACTATGGACTGACTGACACATGATTTACACTAAAATGTGGACTGATTGCCACAGCATTTAAACCAGACTGTGGACTGATTGACCACAGTAATTATTCCAGACTGTGGACTGATTGACCACAGTAATTATTCCAAACTGTGGACCGACTGACAACATGATTTAACTAGACTGTGGACTGACTGACCACGTATTTATACCAGACTTTGAATGACTGACCAAAGCATTTACAATAGACTGTGAACCGATGACCACTTAATTTACACTAGACTATGGACTGACTGACAACATGATTTACACTAAAATGTGGACTGATTGCCCACAGCATTTAAACAGACTGTGGACTGATTGACCACAGTAATTATTCCAGACTGTGGACTGATTGACCACAGTAATTATTCCAGACTGTGGACCGACTGACAACATGATTTACACTAGACTGTGGACTGACTGACCACATTATTTATCTAGACTATGGACCGCCTGACCAAAGAATTTATAATAGACTCTGGACTGACTGACCACATCATTTACACTACACTGTGGATGACTGGACACATTTACAGTAGACCTTGGACTTGAAGGACCAAAACTTTTACACTAGCCTGTGGATGAATGATCAAAGCATTTACATTAGTCTGAAGACTGACTAACCACAGCATTTACACTATGTTTGGACTGCCTGACCTCATTTTCAGAAGACTTTGGGCTGACTGAGCACAGCATTTGCACTTGTTTAAAGACTTAATGACCATGTCATTTAAATTCGATTTGGACTGCTTGACCACATTTCCAGTAAAGTTTGCACTGGCTGACTATAAAATTTACACTAGCCTAAGGACTGACCACAGCGTTTATGCTAGGTGTGGAATTTCTGACAACATTTCTAGAAGACCAGAAGACTATAGGCTGAATGACCACAACATTTACACTAGAATATGGACTGACTGACCACTTTAACAATGGACTGTGGACAGGCCTGCAAAATAATTTAACACTAGTTTATGGACTGACTGACCATAACATTTAAACTAGGTGTGGACTGCTTGGCCACATTTGCAGTAAAGATTTGACTGCCTGACTATAACATTTACACAAGGCTAAGGACTGACTGACCACAGCATTTATGCTAGGTGTGGAATTTCTTAACACATTTCCAGTATACAAGAAGACTATTGACTGAATGACCACAACATTTATACTAGAATGTGAACTGACTGACCACTTTTATAATGGACTGTGGACTGGCCTGGAAAAACTTTTACACTAGTTTATGGACTGACTGACCAAAGCATTTAAACTAGGTTTGGACTGCTTGACCACATTTGCAGTTTAGATTTGACTGCCAGTATATAACATTTACACAAGTCTAAGGTCTGACTGACCACAGCATTTATTCTAGGTGTATAATTTCTTACCAAATTTCAAGTATACCAGAAGACTATTGACTGAATGACCACAACATTTACGTCAGAATGTGGACTGACTGACCTCTTTTACAATGGACTGTGGACTGGTGGACAAAAATTTTTACACTAGTTAATGGACTGAATGACCATAGCATTTAAACTAGGTGTGGACTGCCTTACCACATTTCCAGTAAAGTTTTGACTGCCATACTATAACATTTACACTAGTTTAAAGACTGGCTGACGACAGCATTTATATACAGTGAACTATCGAATGACTGACTACAGCTTTCACACGAAACTGGCCACAGTCTTATACCTGAGATAAGTAATTTTAGCCCTAGTGTGTTATATTTTTTCTCTGTGTATAGCATGTAGCAGGAACATATTATCACACCTTTGACTATTTACAGGTGACTTACGCCCAGTGAGATGGTGGAAGGTGACATTTTTACTTGTGGATTTCAAGAAAAGAATAAGAAAAATCTCCTAACAGGTAATTAATATTTATATTAATTACTGATAATCGCCGGTTTAGGCATAAGTTCTAGGCCTACCGAGGTGTAATAACACCTTCCTGGTACATGAGAATATACTGTTTGTGTTTTTCACATGTATATCTTCTATACCCAACTCCTAGTATAACATAACCATATCTCAGGTACAGAGGTAAGGAACATTTCTTCTCCTTATCCTCTGTCTTCTAAAATAAGAAAATGTTCCTATTTGTCATAGAATAGCTTCTTATCAGCTGTATAATATTCAATGCCTCGATTATAAGCAATGGATATCATCATTTACTCTAGACTGTGGAGCGACTGACCACAGCATTTCCTCTAGACTGTGGACAGACTAACAACAACATTTACAGTAGACTGTGAACCAACTGAGCACAGAATTTTCACTAGACTGTGGACTGATTGACTACAGTATTTATACCAGACTTTGGAATGACTGACCAAAGCATTTACAATAGACTGTGAACCGACTGACCACTTAATTTACACTAGACTATGGACTGACTGACAACATGATTTACACTAAAATGTGGACTGATTGCCCACAGCATTTAAACCAGACTGTGGACTGATTGACCACAGTAATTATTCCAGACTGTGGACTGATTGACCACAGTAATTATTCCAGACTGTGGACCGACTGACAACATGATTTACACTAGACTGTGGACTGACTGACCACAGTATTTATACCAGACTTTGGAATGACTGACCAAAGCATTTACAATAGACTGTGAACCGACTGACCACTTAATTTACACTAGACTATGGACTGACTGACAACATGATTTACACTAAAATGTGGACTGATTGCCCACAGCATTTAAACCAGACTGTGGACTGATTGACCACAGTAATTATTCCAGACTGTGGACTGATTGACCACAGTAATTATTCCAGACTGTGGACCGACTGACAACATGATTTACACTAGACTGTGGACTGACTGACCACATTATTTATACTAGACTATGGACCGCCTGACCAAAGAATTTATAATAGACTCTGGACTGACTGACCACATCATTTACACTACACTGTGGACTGACTGGACACATTTACAGTAGACCTTGGACTTGAAGGACCAAAACTTTTACACTAGCCTGTGGATGAATGATCAAAGCATTTACATTAGTCTGAAGACTGACTAACCACAGCATTTACACTATGTTTGGACTGCCTGACCTCATTTTCAGAAGACTTTGGGCTGACTGAGCACAGCATTTGCACTTGTTTAAAGACTTAATGACCATGTCATTTAAATTCGATTTGGACTGCTTGACCACATTTCCAGTAAAGTTTGCACTGGCTGACTATAAAATTTACACTAGCCTAAGGACTGACCACAGCGTTTATGCTAGGTGTGGAATTTCTGACAACATTTCTAGAAGACCAGAAGACTATAGGCTGAATGACCACAACATTTACACTAGAATATGGACTGACTGACCACTTTAACAATGGACTGTGGACAGGCCTGCAAAATAATTTAACACTAGTTTATGGACTGACTGACCATAACATTTAAACTAGGTGTGGACTGCTTGGCCACATTTGCAGTAAAGATTTGACTGCCTGACTATAACATTTACACAAGGCTAAGGACTGACTGACCACAGCATTTATGCTAGGTGTGGAATTTCTTAACACATTTCCAGTATACAAGAAGACTATTGACTGAATGACCACAACATTTATACTAGAATGTGAACTGACTGACCACTTTTATAATGGACTGTGGACTGGCCTGGAAAAATGTTTACACTAGTTTATGGACTGACTGACCAAAGCATTTGAACTAGGTTTGGACTGCTTGACCACATTTGCAGTTTAGATTTGACTGCCAGTATATAACATTTACACAAGTCTAAGGTCTGACTGACCACAGCATTTATTCTAGGTGTATAATTTCTTACCAAATTTCAAGTATACCAGAAGACTATTGACTGAATGACCACAACATTTACGTCAGAATGTGGACTGACTGACCTCTTTTACAATGGACTGTGGACTGGTGGACAAAAATTTTTACACTAGTTAATGGACTGAATGACCATAGCATTTAAACTAGGTGTGGACTGCCTTACCACATTTCCAGTAAAGTTTTGACTGCCATACTATAACATTTACACTAGTTTAAAGACTGGCTGACGACAGCATTTATATACAGTGAACTATCGAATGACTGACTACAGCTTTCACACGAAACTGGCCACAGTCTTATACCTGAGATAAGTAATTTTAGCCCTAGTGTGTTATATAGAGTTGAGCGATACTTTCCGATATCCTAAAGTATCGGAATCGGAATGGTATCGCCGATATCACTAAAATATCGGCGATACCCGATACCGATACCGGAAGTCCCATGTAAGTCTATGGGAACAAAATATCGCAACTAAAAAAACCCCATTCTTTCCTTGTAAACACTAAATATACACACATAGAATACATATATATATATATACATGTCATTGTGACATATATATATATATACATATATGTATAGTTTATACACTTCTACATAGTAAAATATCCTCTGATTCAATTGCCCGGTAAAGCCGGCTTCAGTGAAAAGACAGAAGCACCCGACATGAAATGACACTTGGTGTACATAGGGTTAACCATGTCTTTTCATGTCGTTTGCTATCTGATTTGCACAAACAATTAAATCAGTCTATGTGTGCAAAATTTCACACCTGTAGGGGTTAATTAAAGGTGTAAATTCGTTGTAAAAAAAACGGACTTTTTTGCTACGAATTTACACCTTTAATTAACCCCTACAGGTGTGAAATTTTGCACACATAGTCTGATTTAATTGTTTGTGCAAATTAGATAGCAAAGGACATGAAAAGACATGGTTAACCCTATGTACACCAAGTGTCATTTCATGTCGGGTCATAGGTCATAGGTGTTCGGTCTGGATGCCGAACTTTACTGTTCGGGTTCGCCCATCTCTACTTGCAAAATCACCAATCTATAGCACTAGCTTCTCCAAGAGCAGTTCTCCTAATCACAGCTCTGACTATCCTGAGCTATGTGCTTGTTCAAGTGCCATTATCTCTATATGTACCGTAAATACAGTGATAGCAGTGTACATTATAAAAGAAATCACTAATAGCTGAATGTGTTACAGCAGAACTTTATAGTTCTACTAATACTATAACTCAGCCTATCCTATCAGAAACAAAGAAGTAAAGAGCAACATAGCTCTGACCTGCTCCAGAGACAAATTGAGAATATTTCTTTAATTGTAACCACAACAATACCAGCACATTAAAAAGTTGTTGTTGTCCAATGTCCATATAGTACTATATTATGCTAAACAGTGGCCAGAGACCGCCATACCATGCCACAATAGTCCCATAGTTTGTTTTCATAGGACAGTGCGATTCTGTGCCTGCACACAGCCATATACTTTGCATAAAGTACCATATTCTACCTGCAAAGAACCAAATTGTGTGTTTGCAGTCCTACAATGAGCCTATATTGCACCCAATAAACTACACATTAGACCCAAATTAGAGTAATACTTGCCCATGTACATAGATGCCAGAGAGAACCACGTTTGTAAGTTACTGTGTATAACAACGCACATTATTCCATATTGTGCCGTTTGATTGATCCGATTCCTAACTGAAGGTGGTTTTCCAATCCTTAAAGAAAACTTCAAACTTGCTCCAAATAGTAAAACATAATCTAATATATTCATGTTTTACCCTTACCCCTCCTGTGCTGCTGGCCACAGGACCAACCGTGTGTTGCTTTCCATTGCGCTTGACAGCAGTGATTGGCTGCCTGAGTGACATGGCATTCAATCGACCTCAAAGCATGGTTAACAACTCCTGAAGGTTCTCAGCTCCCAAAACTTTCATGAATGGGCTAATCTCTAAATCCCACCCTTGCCCACTCAAATTGTATAAAATATAGACATGCGGACCCTCGATTTTACCTGATCCGTAGACCATATTGTTTTATATCCATTCAGGAGTTAGGAACACTCTGGCACAACAAGATACTTCTCTTTTATATCCTAAATATGCATGCATGCTAATATTCTGTTACTTTTGATGATGCCAAACCCTATATAGATTTGTATAATCATTGGTCATATGGCAAAACAAAAATAGGGACAAAGTCAAGTTTGACACCAAATCAGACAAATTCACATTTAGGAGAATCAAAGAACAATCAGACTAATGATCTGTTGAGACTGGGTACACCTTTAGAATACATATAGCCAGTGGCACAACATAAATCTTTTACACGTCAATGCAAAGTCAATAACATGGCCCTCTATAATTGAAAATAAAAATAGTTTGCGCACATAAAAACTACAAGACACAAAAGGATCTGTAGAAAAATAGGAATATGCATGTGTCAAATGGAAAACAATACATAAATTCAGACGCACTCTGTAGAACAGTTTGAGATGCAGATGTAATAATACAGTAATAAATAAATATTGCACTAAGACCCGTGAGAAAAAGGTGATGAGAAAAGCCTGTAGTCTATTATGTAGTAAACCCCAAACCAAAGGACTAAATAGTCATAATACGCATAAGGTATTTATTCATATGGGTATTAATATGGACAAACCCTGAAAAAGTAAAAGAGGTCCTCTTTTAAACGATGGAGCAGAAAAACGCTGCAGAAATCCTAAAAAAACCTTTTATGCAGAAGGTCAGAAGAAATTGACACTGTCCCCCCCGGTGACAGCTAAAATGGAGTTTTAGGGGTCCCTTGGGGAAAATAGTCCTTTTTTCGGGTTTTTACCTACAACCCGATGGGTATTTGCTAAAAGTAAAATTTTCGCCTTTGGCCTTGAAACCCCGATGGGTCACTTGCAGTGGGGCCGCTTCACCCCCTATGGCCCGAAACAAAATTTCATCCTTGATGAAACCCGGTGATTCTGACCCCCGTGGCCAACAGAACGCCGGCTGTGAGTTGAATCCCCCCTGGGAAAAAGGGTTTGGGGGCGGGCCCTTTTGAAAAAACCCCTGCCTAAAAGACGATACCAAAATCCAATACTAACTCCCCCTCAGAGTAGCAGAGTAGCTTCTGCCCCCAAACTGAGTTCAAGCACGTGAGCAAAATGGCTGCGGCGCCTTTTTAGTCATTCGACACATTTCAGCAGCCAATACAGCCATGCCATTATTAAAGTGACCGCAGCATTACGGATGTGCACACACTCATAAGATTCATCTTGGGCTACAACATCACTTTGCCCTCAAAAATTATGGGAACTCCGATCCGTATAATATGAAAAATCGGAAAAGAAATGGAAATTCCCAAAACGCAAATCCCGATCCCCCATACTTGCGGTATCAAAATGCTCAACACTATTTAATTTTTTCTCTGTTATACTGTAGCGGAACATTTTACACACCTTTGACTATTTCGGTATGCCCCTGAGAGGGTGGAAGGTGACATTTTATTGTGGTTAAGAAAAAATAAAAAAAATCCCTAACAGGTAATTAATTTTTTATTAATTTATGATAATCGGGGTTTAATAAGTTTAGCCTCCCGAGGGTTAATAAACCCCCCGGTACAAGAATATACTGTTTTTTTTTTCAATGATATTCTTACCCAACCCTTTTAAAACATAACCATATCTCAGTACAGAGGAAGAACATTTCTTCCTTTTCCCCCCTTCTAAATTAAAAAAATGTTTTCCCATTTTTCATAGAAACTTTTTCAGCTGTATAAAATTCAATGCTCGTTAAAAAATGGATTCCATTTTACTCTAATTGGGGCACTGACCACACATTTCCCTAGATGTACAGACAACAAAAACATTTACATAAGTGAACCAAATGACACAATTTTCACTAGATTGGCTGATGACCCCCCAGATTTTACCAACTTTGGAAAGATGCCCAAAACTTTTCATGATGTGAACCCATGCCCCCTTATTTTCACTAGACTATGGACTGACTGACAAAGATTTACAAAAATGGGCGTTTCCCCCAAACATTTAAAAAATGTGGACTGATTGAACAGAATTATTCCCAATGTGGATGATTTACCACAGAATTTTCCCCGATGTTGTTGCCCTAAAATTTTCCGACTGTGGGGCCCAGACCATGATTTAAATAGTGTGGGGATGACACTTTTTTACTAGATATGGACCCCGCCAAGAATTTAAAAGACCTGGCGAGACCCCCAAACATTTCACTAATGTGGATGACTGGACACATTCTAGAACTTCTTTAAGCCAAAACACACAATTGGTGAAGACAAACTTTACAATATTGAAGACTGTCCACAGCAAAACTATTTTCTGTCCCCTTTTAAAACTTGGGTTTCTGAGCCCTTTTTTTTAAAACTTTTAAAGACCCTGTCATTTTTAAAATTCGATTTGGGCTCTTTCCCTTTTCCCGAAAATTGCCCGGAAAAAAAT
>JARQOD010004925.1:0-51392 GCA_033576555.1 Oophaga sylvatica
TGGTTGACTGAGGAATTGCAAGTTCTTTGGACAGAGCAGGAATTAAAAGACTAAAGGGGACCCAAACATGGTGGAATTATTATTTTAAAAACATTTTTTTAAGTAAACTCAATGTTCCCATCAAAATATCAAAGCTCTGGAACTGCAATGATGTCAGGTGAGGAAGGATCTGGCATTTGAATTTCAGAACTGACCCAAATTGTTCTCCCCTTGAAAATAAGCCCTCCCCTTCATAGGGGGAGTCAGGAGAGAAAGCTGTCAGCATGATCGTTTGGCGACAGCTATCTAGTTGTTTTGGGGCCATTAGAACTCTGACAGGCAGGGATAATACCCGCACTCCCGTGTACAGGGCTTTCCCCGGAGCAATCAAGGCTTCAATGTTGTATGAACGCACAGATGAAGGGTGTGGAAAAAAGTTAAAAAACCTTTTTAAAGGGAACCTGTCACTAGAATTATGCTGAGTAACCTACAAAAGGTTCAGGCGGGCCACAATCAGGTCTTATTGCCCTTATTGGCATAGGGGGCCCGTGAGAAAAGGGGCCTGTAGTGGGCCCCCGTTTTTGCTAAACCAAGCCCGGCACAAGATTTGTGGTGCATTAACTGAACAGGTTCAATCACAGACGGCACGTACATCAGGGGGCAATGTCGCCGGCATATGACATCTTTGTCATTCACACTGCAGTCCCACTTGAAATGGCTGGATGGAACGCCCGCGCCTACTGCGGCCACGTAAGGAGAAAGTGGGGGTTTTTTTTATGAAGTCACAAACGTTTGGGTTGCAGGATAGAGAAAACATGGACTATGTGTCCCAAAGGGGCCAAGAAAAATGAATTTTTGCAAATTAATTTTAAATCTACCCCTCAAATTTGTTCCTTTCGGCATAAAGGTTTTCACCATGGACATATGCTGTCATTAAATTTAGATTCACCACTTGCTAAAGGGCATGTAAATTTAAATTTTTCCATGTTTCTCATTTTCCACCAATATTGAACAAAAAAAAAAAAATTTTTAAAAATTAAAAAAACCTAAAGTTCAATTCACCCCCCATTGAAAATTAAAGGGTTAAAAAAAAAATATATATATATAAACACACATTTGGTTTTATCCCGCGTTCCAGAAACACCCGAGCTACCCAAAATATAAAATCAATTAACTGAACGATAAACGGCATAAAACAACCAAAAACGCGGGAAAATGCATGGGCGATAAATTACTAACAAACATTTAACCCCCCTTTCTGCCATCGGACGTACTACCTGGTCCATGGTACCTGTGCCCGTTGAACATGGGGGGGAAAAACCCCTGGCGATCGGAGCACGGCCGAGTTGTAAAAGCTGATTATCACACGACCCCGGCACTGTGTCCAGGAGTGTCACAGACTGCTCCCGGCACATTAACCCCTGGCACACTTCTATCAAGCTGATCGCAGGTACCGGGGGCAAAGGGAAGCATCGCGCAGGGAGGGGGCCCCCTGCGTGATTCCCTGAGACCCTCAGAACAGCGCGATGTGGATTACACTGTTCTGAGGGCTTCCTCCCTGCAGGACCCAGATCCAAATGGTCTCAGGGTCCTTCGGGGTCTTGCAGGGAGATGGCTTCCTCAGTGCCTGCTGAGAGCAGGCACTGAGAAAGCCTACAGCACTGCCTGTGAGATCGCCGATCTGACAGAGTGCTGTGCACAGTGTCATATCGGCGATCTGACCTTACACAGTGAATGTCCCACCCTGGGACAAAGTAAAAAATAAAAATAAAAATCACGTGTAAAAAAAAAAATTCCTAAAATAAAGAAAAAAATATTCCCCAATAAATTAATTTCTTCATGTAAATAAAAAAAACAAACAATAGAAAAACCATATTTGGTATCGCGAGTCCGTAACGACCCCCCCAATAAACGTCCCACTAGTTAACCCCTTTAGTGAAACCCTTAAAAAAAACAAAGAAAAAAACAATGCTTTATCATACCGCCGAACAAAAAGTGGAATAACACGCGATCAAAAAGACGCATATAAATAAACTTGGTACCGCTGAAAATGTCATCTTGTCCCCCAAAAAAACAAGCCAACACCAGGTCTTCTCTCGCCTTCACAACTCTCGACTTTGTCACTATGCCGTACCAATACCTCCTTCAACTTCCTCTCTCATCGCTCAGTGTCCTACATCACTGTTCCACTTTTCGTTGGTGGTTTTTTTTGGTTCATCATCCTGTTTCTCTATTTCCTCAGCCCGTTTTCTTGAGTCACACATTCCCGGGGTACCCTTTTAATTCCACTTTGTTTTACCACCAAGGTCACTTCTCGCTGTACAGTGCATGGCCAAAATTTTGAGAATGACACAAATATTATATTTTCACATGATCTGCTGCCCTCTGGTTTTTATGTGTGTTTGACAGATGTTTTTATCACAGACAGAAATATAAATAATTGCAAACATATGAGTAAAGGGTATGCCACACTAAACGAGATCGCAAGCGAGATCGCTAACGAGATCACTACTGTGTCACCATTTATGACGCAGTAGCGATCTCGTTAGCGACTTAGCTGTGTGATTCCAAACACAACTCATCAGCGATCTGTGATTCCAAACACATCTCATCAGCGATCTCTATAACGACCTCTGCGATCGTTGGGAAAACCTAGTCCCCACCTGCGATGCTGGTGAAGTCGTTCATAAAAGGGTGTCACACTCAGCGATTCAGGCTCACCAGCGGGACACCAACGACCAAAAAACGGCTCAGAACGTTTACAAACGATCAGGGACATCTCAGCAGGGGCCACATCGCTGCTACATGTCACACACAGTTAAAGTCCTAACGAGATCGCTACTGCATCATAAATGGTGACGCAATTGCAATCTCGTTAGCAATCTCGCTTAGTGTGGCATACCCTTAACAAAAGCTTATATTGACAGTTAGAATGAGTTAATGCAGCAAGTCAATATTTGCAGTGTTGACCCTTCTTCTTCAGGATCTCTGCAATTCTCCCTGGCATGCTCTCAATAACTTCTGGACCAAATCCTGACTGATAGCAGTCCATGCTTGCACAATCAATGCTTTCATTTTGTCAGAATTTTTAGGTTTTTTGTTTGTCCACCCGTCTCTTGATGATTGACCACAAGTTCTCAATGGGATTAAGATCTGGGGAGTTTCCAGGCCATGACCCAAAATCTTATGTTTTGTTCCTGAGCGATTTAGTTATCACCTTTGCTTTATGGCAAGGTGCTCCATCATGCTGGAAAAGGCATTGTTGATCGCCAAACTGCTCTTGGAGGGTTGGGAGAAGTTGCTCTTGGAGGACATTCTGGTACCATTCTTTATTCATGGCTGTGTTTTTAGGCAAGATGTGAGAGAGCCGATTCCCTTGGCTGAGAAGCAACCCCACACATGAATGGTTCAAGGATGCTTAACAGTGACATGAACAAGATGGTGGTAGCGCTCACCTTGTCTTCTCCGAATGAGGCGTTTTTCCTGATGTCCAAACAATCGAAAAGGGATTCATCAGAGAAAATAACTTTACCCCGTCCTCAGCAGTCCACTGCCTGTACCTTTTGCAGAATATCAGTCTGTCCATGATGTTTTTTCTGGGGAGAAGTGGCTTCTTTGCTGCCCTCCTTGAGACCAGGCCTGCTCCAAGAGTCTCCGCCTCACAGTGCATGCGATGCACTCACACCTGCCTGCTGCCATTCCTGAGCAAGCTCTGCACTGCTGGTAGCCCGATCCCGCAGCTGAAACACTTTTAAGAGACGGTCCTGGCGCTTGCTGGTCTTTCTGGGTGCCCTGGAGCCTTTTTGGCAACAATGGAACCTCTCTCCTTGAATTTTCTTGTTTGATGCGATAGATTGTTGACTGAGGTGCAATCTTTCTAGCTGCGATACTCTTCCCTGTTAGGCCATTTTTGTGCATTGCAATGATGACTGCACGTGTTGCTTTAGAGATAACCATGGTTAACAGAAGAAAAACAATGATGCCAAGCACCAGCCTCCTTTTAAAGTGTCCAGTGGTGTCATTCTTACTTAATCATGACAGATTGATCTCCAGCCAGCCCTCATCAACACCCACACCTGTGTTAATGGAGCAATCACTGAAAAGAGGTTAGCTGGTCCTTTTAAGGCAGGGCTGCAATGATGTTGAAATGTGTTTTGGGGGATAAAGTTAATTTTCTAGCCAAATATTGACTTTGCAAGTAATTGCTGTTAAGCTGATCACTCTTTATAACATTCTGGAGTATATGCAAATTGCCATTAGAAAAAGTGAAGCATAGACTTTGTAAAAATTAATATTTGTGTCATTCTCAAAACTTTTGGCCATGACTGTAGGCTGTCAATACCAGTTCCTAAACTCCTTCCAGTAGGTTTAACCTCTGGAGCCTGGACACCTCTTTGCAAATTTTTCACCTCTTATGACCATGATGGACCTAGTCCTTGTTCGCCACTAACCGCCATTACACGGTTCATGTTTGGCACCATCTTAGATGGTGTGTGGACTTCTGCATAGAGAGCATTGCATGTGTGCAAGCCACATGTAACTGATGATGCTGGTCTTCAGGATCAGTTGTTTTACAGTTCAGTGAGGGGACCACATTCAAAAATAAACTTTTACTGACCATTAACTTGGGGAAGGTTATGTGCATAGAGGGGGGGTCACACATTCTCACGTGTTTTTTTGATGATGTGTAACATTTTCCTCACACAAATTCAATTCTGTTTCTCAGTCACTCTTCATCGTTTCTGCTCCAGATCATGCGATCTTTGTCCTCCTTTACCATTTGGGACACCCCCGTCATGAGGCACTGCTCACATTTGGGCCTTAGGTCCTTTCTCTATGCACACTTTGGGGCCTTTCTGTCATTCTAACATGAAGCTGTCTCTTTAGCTTTAGCTTAGTTCTTTCCACCATGGGCTGGTCCTAAACATTAACTCTAACTGTCCCTGTCAACTACCTGTTGCTGGGCAGAATACAGTTTCATCACTAACAAGTAAGACATTAAACACACAAACACTATAACAATACATGTGTCTTCAAAACGGCGTGTGTGTGGGCGGCGTGTCCAACTCATAGCGGTACTGTGAGGGAATTATACTATGTGTGGGGGATGGCACAGCTGTAGGGGCATTAGACTGTGTGGGGGCAAGAAAATGACAATGTACTATCTGAGGAAAACGTGTTCCCTTACTTCCTGTCTTTCACAGTCGCCGTATGTATCAGAGGAAAAGAAAGACTAAGTCGTAGAAAATATCAAAAGAAAAACATCAAAATAGTCTCAGCACTGAAGGGGTTACTGCCCCCTGTCCCCCCCCCCCCGCCCAGTAATGGGGAATCTCCAGCACCTACCTCCACCTGCAAGCGCACTCCACATATAATGGCTGCTCTGTGCCCAGTAATGGGGAATCTCCAGCACCTACCTCCACCTGCAGAGCAGCACTCCACATATATGGCTGCTCTGTGCCAGTAATGGGGAATCTCCCGCACCTACCTCCACTGCAAGCCGCACTCCACATTATGGCTGCTCTGTGCCCAGTAATGGGGAATCTCCAGCACCTACCTCCACCTGCAGAGCCGCACACCACATATATGGCTGCTCTTGCCCAGTAATGGGGGAAACTCCAGCACCTACCTCCACCTGCAGAGCCGCACTCCACATATATGGCTGTTCTGTGCCCCGTAATGGGGGAAACTCCAGCACCTACCTCCACCTGCAGAGCGCACACCACATATATGGCTGCTCTGTGCCCAGTAATGGGGAATCTCCACACCTACCTCCACCTGCAGAGCCGCACTCCACATATATGGCTGCTCTGTGCCCAGTAATGGGAATCTCCAGCACCTCCTCCACCTGCAGAGCCGCCCCACACATATAGGCTGTTCTGTGCCCATAATGGGGAATCTCCAGCACCTACCTCCACCTGCAGAGCCGCACTCCACATATATGGCTGTTCTGTGCCCAGTAATGGGGAATCTCCAGCATCTACCCCCACCTGCAGAGCCGCACACCACATATATGGCTGCTCTTGCCAGTAATGGGGAATCTCCAGCACCTACCTCCACCTGCAGCCGCACACCACATATATGGCTTTTCTGTGCCCAGTAATGGGGAATCTCCAGCACCTACCTCCACCTGCAGAGCCGCACACCACATATATGGCTGCTCTGTGCACAGTAATGGGGGATCTCCAGCACCTACCTCCACCTGCAGAGCCGCACACCACCATATATGGCTGCTCTGTGCACAGTAATGGGGGTCTCCAGCACCTACCTCCACCTGCAAGCCGCACACCACATATATGGCTGTTCTGTGCCCAGTAAATGGGGAATCTCCAGCACCTACCTCCACCTGCAGAGCCGCACTCCACATATATGCTGTTCTGTGCCCAGTAATGGGGAATCTCCAGCACCTACCTCCACCTGCAAGCTGCACTCCACATATATGGCTGTTCTGTGCCCAGTAATGGGGAATCTCCACACCTACCTCCACCTGCAGAGCCGCACCCCCAAAATATATGGCTGTTCTGTGCCCAGTAATGGGAATCTCCACCCACCTACCTCCACCTGCAAGCTGCACTCCACATATATGGCTGCTCTGTGCCCAGTAATGGGGAATCTCCAGCACCTACCTCCACCTGCAGAGCCGCACTCCACATATATGGCTGTTCTTGCCCAGTAATGGGGAATCTCCAGCACCTACCTCCACCTGCAGAGCCGCACTCCACATATATGGCTGTTCTGTGCACACAGGACCTGTGATGAGGTCACAGGGGGGGGAGGAGTCAGGGGTCACATGATCAGGGGCCTCAGTGTATGCAGGACTCTGCTGTGCTGGTTGTCATGGTGCTGGATGGGGGGGAAGTTTAGTGTGGGGTCAGGAAGGGTTTACAGTGTAGCAGAGCCTTTTGTGTACGAGGTGTAGGAGCGGAGCTGTGTGTGATAAGGTGTACGGAGCGGAGCCGTGTTTTGTACGGAGCGGAGCGTGTCATACCTCCCAACTTTTGAAGATGGGAAAGAGGCACGGAGGTTGCGGCGCGCATAGCGCACCGCGGCAATACTTAGGCCCGCGTCGCTGACCACACCCATTTCACAACTAATCACACCCCTGTCCACGCCCCAACTACACCCATTTAGCCCTGCTGATCACACCGACTGGTACTGAGGGCACAGTGGCTGGCATTATGGATCAGTGGCTGGTACTGTGCGCACCCCTGACTGGTACTGGGGAAAAAAGAAAGAAAGAGCAGAGTTTTAAAGTGCTCCTCGGGGCTCCGCCGTGTACTCCTGTGTCCATGGAAAGTAAGCTGCCAGCCGGGACAGCGGGGCAGACCCTTTCTCAAAATCAGGACTGTTGGGAGGTTGAATGCTCCCCACCATACACCTTGTACACGCACGGCTCCGTTTCACCTCGCGCACACACGGCTCCGCTCCGTACACCTCGCGCACACACGGTTCCACTCCGAACTCCTCGCACACACACGGCTCTGCTACATCCACACTGTAAATCCCTCCTGCTCCTTCAAAATTGGGACTGTCCCGCTAGTTCTGTGGCAGTTGGGAGGTATGAATGCTCCCCACCATACACCTTGTACACGCACGGCTCCGCCACCTCATACACACACGGTTCCCCTCTGTACACCTCACGCACACACGTACACGGCTCCACTCCGTACACCTCGCGCACACACACGGCTCCACTCCGTACACCTCGCGCCACATGGCTCCATCCGTACACACACGGCTTCACTCCGTAAACCTCGTACATACGCAGCCACGCTAAACCTTGTACACATGTGCTTTGCACCATACACCTCGTACACATGCAGTTCCGCTCCGTACACCTCGTACACATGCGGTTCCGCTCCGTACACCTCGTACACATGCGGTAACGCGCCATACACACGCGGTCCACTTCTCTACACCCCGTACACACACGGCTCTGCTCCGCTCCGTACACACACGCTCAAGCACGGAGCCCTGTGTGTACGGAGATGAGCGGCTCAGCTCCGTACACTTCGTACACACAAGGCTCCGTTTTGTACGCCCCGTACACACACAGCACTGCTACAACCACCTCGTACACACACAGCTCCGCTCCATACACCTCGTACACACGCGGTTCCGCTCCGTACACACGCGCTCCACTTCTCTACACCCCGTACACACACGGTTCTGCTCTGTACACACACGGCTCAAGCACGGAGCCTGTGTGTACGGAGATGAGCGGCTCAGCCCCGTACACACACTGCACTGCTACAACCACCTCGTACACACACAGCTCCGCTCCATACACCTCGTACACATGCGGTTCCCCTCGTACACCTCGTACACATGCGGTAACGCGCCATACACCGCGGCTCCACTTCTCTACACCCCGTACACACACGGCTCTGCTCCGCTCCGTACACACACGGCTCAAGCACGGAGCCCTGTGTGTACGGAGATGAGTGGCTCAGCTCCGTACACTACGTACACACAAGGCTACGTTTTGTACGCCCCGTACACACACAGCACTGCTACAACCACCTCGTACACACACAGCTCCGCTCCATACACCTCGTACACATACGGTTCCGCTCTGTACACCTCGTACACGCGGTTCCGCCCATACACACGCGGCTCCACTTCTCTACACCCGTACACACACGGTTTGCTCCGTACACACACGGCTCAAGCACGGAGCCCTGTGTGTACGGAGATGAGCGTCTCAGCTCCGTACACACACTGCACTGCTACAGCCACCTCGTACACACACAGCTCTGCTCCATACACCTCGTACACACACGGCTCCACTCCGTACACCTCGTACACACACGGCTACGCTCCATAACTTTTCACACACGGCTCCGCTCTATACACCTCATACACACACGGCTCTGCTCCATACACCTCGTACACACACGGCTCTGCTCCATACACCTCGTACACACACGGCTACGCTCCATACACTTTTCACACACGGCTCCGCTCTATAACCTCATACACACACGGCTCTGCTCCATACACCTCGTACACACACGGCTCTGCTCCGTACACCTCGTACACACACGGCTACGCTCCATACACTTTTCACACACGCTCCGCTCCGTACACCTATACACACACGGCTCTGCTACATCCACACTGTGTAAATCCCTCCTGACCCCTCACATAAACTTACCCTCAGCCAGCACCATGACAACCAGCACAGCAGACTTGCACACGGAGAGCCTGGCCATGTGACACCCAACTCCTCCCCTCCTGTGCCCTCATCACAGGTCCTGTGTGTCACAGAGGAGGAAAGCTCAGCGGGCCGGTCATTGCTCTGCTGTGAGAAGCTAAAGTGCAGCGCTGGAAGGCAACTATAGGGTGTTGGGGGGCGTGGGGCTCAGCTCACTGCGGGACACATGGTGTCCCGCCGGGATAGCAGGAGGAGGGGGTCATAATCGGACTGTCCGGGTCAATCCAGGACGGTTGGGAGGTATGGCCGTGTGTGTATACGAGGTGTACGGAGCGGACCGCGTGTGTACGAGGTGTAGGAGCAGGCTGCGCGTGTATGAGGTGTATGGAGGGGAGCCGCGTGTGTACGAGGTGTACAGAGACGAGCTGCATGTGTACGAGGTGTACGGAGAGGAGCCGCGTGTGTACGAGGTGTACGGAGCGGAGCCGGTGTGTACGAGGTGTACGGAGGGGAGCCGCGTGTGTACGGGGGTTTGTACGGTTTGGGGAGCCGTGTGTGTACGAGGTGTACGGAGCGGAAGCCGCGCGTGTACGAGGTGTACGGAGCGGAGCCGCTCGTGTACGAGGTGTACGGAGTGGAGCCGCGCGTGTACGAGGTGTACGGAGCGGAGCCGCGCGTGTTACGAGGTGTACGGAGCTGAGCCGCCCGTGTACGAGGTGTACGGAGCTGAGCCGCGCGTGTACGAGGTGTACGGAGCTGAGCCACGCGTGACGAGGTGTACGGAGCGGAGCCGCGCGTGTACGAGGTGTACGGAGCGGAGCCGCGCGTGTACGGGGTGTATGGAGCTGAGCCGCGCGTGTACGAGGTGTACGGAGCGGAGCCGCGCGTGTACGAGGTGTACGGAGTGGAGCCGCGTGTGTACGAGGTGTACGGAGCGGAGGCCGCATGTGTACGAGGTGTACGGATTGGAGCCGTGTGTGTACGAGGTGTACGGAGGGATGTCATGTGTGCATCGCCACGAAGATTCGTCGCGGTTGCACATTTGACTTCTCACAGCTGAGTTGCTGTTTCTTTGTGTTTGGCAGTTAGGGAGTTAATTCTGTCTGTGCCCCAGTTTGGGACGGGGTGCAGTTTCTTCCGGCTGAAATTTTAATTATTTGTTGATTGGTTTCCTTTAAATCTCTGGTTGTCTGTGTTGGGAGTTGCCCGTGAAATTCTTCATGCAGACCACAGATAGGATTGTATCTGTATAGATTTAAGTTAAAGAGTCCTTAGTTTTTTAAAGCTCACCTTGCTTAGAGTTTAATATCCCAGATCATTTATGTTCCTTCTGTGTTTGAGTGTGTATGCAAGTCTGTGTTTTCTCCAGTCTGTCTTATATGTCTAATCTGTGTATTTAGCAGAGATCAGCCCATATCCCTTTGGTGGTAATCAGAATCCTTCTTAGGACTGATTACAGGGTTCAGGGACTGATAGGAGACAGGGTTAGGCTGGAGACTTGGACCTCTGAACCATTATCAGTACTCCAAGGTGAGGGATTAGTTAGGACCCCAGTTTAGGGTCAGGTAGACCCCCCCGGGCCCTCCTTTCCTGTGACAGTGTATCAAGTCCTCAAGATTAACCCTGAGTTTTAACGGATATTTGTGTCAGGTAAATCTATTCTATATTTACATGCGATTGCTAATTATATGTTGTATAGAGTGTTGTTCTTTTAAGAATAGTTTACTGACATCGTACACATATCATAAGACCGCGTGACATTTTCACTGGCCCATAAAATTATTCCCAGTTGCCATGGATCCAGTAGCCCCGCTGGCTCTGCAGTTGCAGGGATTATCCATGGAGTTGACGGACATTAAGTCCAAAGTTTGTCTCCTCGGAGCAAACCAGATTTGAACCTAAAGTAGCTCTCCCGGACAGGTTCCTGGTGGCGAGACAAAATTTTTTACCTTCAGGGAAGCATGTAAATTGTATTTTCGGCTTCGGCCTCGATCATCAGGGAGTGAAGAGCAGAGGTGGGAATTGTTATCTCGCTCCTACAAGGGGACCCTCAATCCTGGGCATTCTCCCTTCCTCCGGGATCCCCGCTCTACAGTCAGTAATCGATTTTTACTGCCTGGTTTGGTATATGATGACCCAGATCGGGTCTCTCTTGCTGAGACAAAATTACGTTAAGATACAGAGGAGATCGTCCAGCGGAGGAATTTGCTTCTGAGTTCCGTAGATGGGCCACAATACTCAGTGGGAAAGACCCAGCTCTTAGGAGCCATTTTGTCATGGGCTTTCTGACAAATTAAAGGACGTTTTGGCTCAGTATGATTCTCCTCCATCACTGGAGGCTGCTATGGCCCTAGCTATCCGTACTGATAGACAGCTCCGGGAGAGGTGCGAGGTAACTCCCCCCCGTTGTTACTCCACCTACTACTAAAGTCCCTTATGTTGAGGTTCCCCTGTCTTTTTCGGAGGAGCCTATGCAGTGGGAGGGACATCATTTCGTAGGAGGGGTATTGGCGGTACGCCGCAGGACTAGAAGGTGTTTCTTCTGCGGGAAAGAGGGACATTTTGTTGGGGGATTGTCCATCCCGTGCCTTGTTGAGCAAAAAGTCGCCGGAAAAATGTTAATCCCAGGTTGTGTGGTGGACGACAACCGGGAGTATGTATTTCGTCCGCTAGTTCTTCTCAGTTCCTTGTACCAGTGAGGTGGTGGTTGGTACGAGAGTGGAGAGATTTTCTGTTCTTTCTTGATAGTGGGTCCGGGGCTAATCTGGTTGACGCTCAGTTTGCTCAGGCTCAAGGTATGCAACTGAGTGTATGGGCAAACCGATCCCTATATTCTCCATTGACGCCAGGCCTCTCGGCCAAGGTAGCTTTGTTCATGAGGTTCATAACATTGACCTTCGGGTAGGGGCAAATACATAGGGAACTATTATCTTGTTATGTGTTGGAGGTCTACCTACTCCTATTGTGTTGGGACTTCCTTGGTTGGTTAAACATAACCCTGTGATTAATTGGCAGTCCAGAGAAATAAGCCAATGGGGGGAGTTTTGCAAAAGTAACTGCATGAACACAGTCATCAGTGCGGTCGTGCCTAGTACTTTGCCTCCTTTTTTGGAGGACTTTGGGGATGTGTTCTCTGAGGAGGGGTGTCAGGAGTTGCCTCCTCATCGCGTGTATGACTGCTCTATTAATTTACTTCCTGATGCTAAGTTACCTAAAGCTAGGTTATATAACCTTTCTGGTCCTGAGAGGCAGGCTATGAAAGATTATATTTCGGAAAGTTTGGCCAAAGGGCATATTAGACCTTCATCTTCCCCAGTGGCCGCGGGGTTCTTCTTTGTGAAGAAAAAAGATGGAGGCCTACGCCCTTGCTTGGATTTCCGCGAACTTAATCGGATTACTGTTCGAGATCCGTATCCACTCCCTCTGATTCCTGATCTCTTCAATCAAATTGTTGGCGCCAAATGGTTCTCTAAATTGGATCTCAGGGGGGCGTATAATCTGATATAGATAAAAGAGGGGGATGAGTGGAAAACGGCGTTTAACACGCCGGAGGGACATTATGAGAACCTTGTCATGCCTTTTGGTCTGACTACTGCACCAGCAGTATTCCAACATTTGGTTAATGACATTTTTCGTCATCTGGTGGGGCTGTTTGTGGTCGTATATTTGGATGACATTTTAATTTACTCACCAGATCTTGTGTCTCACCAGGAGCATGTGAGACAGGTGTTGCAGATCTTGCGAGACAATAAACTATACGCCAAACTGGAAAAGTGTGTATTCGCCGTACAGGAACTTCAGTTTTTGGGTTTCTTGGTGTCAGCCTCCGGTTTCCGTATGGACCCTGAAAAGGTGAGAGCAGTGCTTGAATGGGATCAGCCAGAGGATCTTAAGGCTCTGCAGCGTTTTCTGGGTTTTGCTAACTACTACCGGAAATTTATTTGTAATTTCTCATCTGTTGTCAAACCTCTCACTGACATGACAAGAAAAGGGACGGATTTTTCTAAATGGTCGGACAAAGCTTGCCAAGCTTTTTCCTCTTTGAAAAAATGTTTTGCTTCGGCACCCGTTCTCATCCAACCAGATGCATCACAGCCGTTCGTTGTGGAGGTGGACGCGTCTGACGTAGGGGTGGGTGCAATATTGTCCCAGGGTCCGTCCCCTGGTAAATGGCATCCGTGCGCTTTCTTTTCTAAAAAATTGTCGTCCGCCGAAAGGAATTATGATATCGGCAATAGGGAACTTTTGGCCATTAAGTTGGCTTTTGAAGAATGGCGTCACTTTTTGGAGGGGGCAGTCCACCCGGTCACCGTCATTACTGATCACAAGAACCTGCTGTATTTGGAATCTGCTAAGCGTCTGAATTCCAGACAAGCTCGATGGTCGTTGTTTTTTACCAGGTTTAATTTTGTTGTCACTTATCGCCCTGGATCTAAGAATGTTAAGGCGGATGCCTTGTCTCGCAGTTTCCCAGGGGCCGGGAAAATGGATGACCCGATTCCTATCCTTCAGGAGGGGGTGGTAGTGTCGGCTGTATGTTCTGAGCTTGAGGAGGAGGTGTTAGAGGCTCAGGGGGACGCCCCTGCAGGACCTCCAGGGAGACTGTTTGTCCCAAATCAGTTGAGACAAAAGGTTATTGAGGCACATCATAATTCTGCTTTAGCAGGACATCCAGGGAGTAAGGCTACTTTAGATCTCCTTTCTCGCCGGTTTTGGTGCCTAACGTTAATAAAGATGTTTTAACTTTTGTCGCGTCCTGTGGGGTTTGTGCTCGCTCTAAGACCCCTCATACCCGTCCGTCTGGACCCTCTTACCCTTGAAACTTCCGGAGCGTCCATGGACTCATTTGTCTATGGACTTCATCACGGACCTTCCTCAGTCGTCAGGGAAGACTGTCATACTGGTGGTTGTTGACAGGTTCAGTAAGATGGCACATTTCATTGCTCTTCCTGCCCTCCCTAATGCTAAAACTCTGGCGCAGGTGTTCATTGGGGAGATTGTGAGACTTCATGGGTTGCCTTCTGATGTGGTGTCAGATAGGGGTCTCAGTTTGTGTCCAAGTTTGGAGGGCATTTTGTTTACGTCGGGGGATGCAATTGTCATTTTCCTCGGCTTTTCATCCGCAGACCAATGGTCAGACAGAGCGTCTGAATCAAAGCCTAGAGACTTATCTTCGGTGTTTTGTCTCAGAGAACCAGGAGGACTGGTCTTCTTTCTTGCCTCTGGCAGAGTTCGCTCTTAACAACAGGCGGAGCGAGTCCACTGGTAAGTCCCCGTTTTTGGGGCATATGGTTTTCATCCCCAGTTTTGTACATTCAAGGGGGGGGGCCCTTCTGGGGTTCCTGAGGAGGAGCGTTTCTCGTCGTCACTTGCTTCAGTGTGGAGAGGTGTATTGAATAATCTGAGTGCTATGGGGAACCGTTATAAACGTATGGCTGATAGGAGGAAGGTTTTCTGGTCCAGATCTTAATGTGAACGATCTGGTATGGTTGTCTACCAGGAATATAAAACTTAAAGTTCCCTCCTGGAAGCTGGGCCCCAGATTCATCGGGCCGTACAGGATCAGTTCCATAATTAATCCTGTGGCATTTCGTCTGGACCTCCCTCCTACGTTTAAAATTCATAATGTGTTCCACAAGTCATTACTTAAGAGGTACGTGGCACCAGTCATACCATCACCTCTACCTCCTCCTCCAGTGGTGGTCAATGGTAACTTGGAGTTTCAAGTGTCAAAGATCATTGACTCACGTCTGAATCGCCGGTCCCTTCAGTACTTGGTGCATTGGAAGGGGTATGGTCCAGAGGAGAGGACGTGGGTTCCTGCGTCTGACATTAACGCAGATCGATTGGTTCGGACCTTCCACAGAACTCACCCGGGGAAACCTGACCCTGAGGGTCCGGAGGCCCCTCGTAGAAGGGGGGGTACTGTCATGTGTGCATCGCCACGAAGATCGTCGCGGTTGCACATTCTGACTTCTCACAGCTGAGTTGCTGTTTCTTTGTGTTTGGCAGTTAGGGAGTTAATTCTGTCTGTGCTCAGTTCTGGGACTGGGTGCAGTTTCTTCCGGCTGCAATTAATTATTTGTTGATTGGTTTCCTTTAAATCTCTGGTTGTCTGTGTTGGGAGTTGCCAGTGAAATTCTTCATGCAGACCACAGATAGGATTGTATCTGTATAGATTTAAGTTAAAGAGCTCCTTAGTTGTTTTAAGCTCACCTTGCTTAGAGTTTAATATCCCAGATCATTTATGTTCCTTCTGTGTTTGAGTGTGTATGCAAGTCTGTGTTTTCTCCAGTCTGTCTTAAGGTACTGCCACACTAAGCTATCCCGCTAGCGATCTCGTTAGCGTTGCATACTAATGAGATCGCTAGCGGGATTGTTTCTATATCGCTAAATGCGGCCACATTTAGCGATATAGTTAACGACGCTATCGCCGTTAGCGATCTTCTTAACGACTTTAGCGGTACAAAAGTACTGCTAAATCGCTAAGAAAAGGTGCCACACAGCGATTAGATACTTACCCAGCGGGAGCGCCGACGAGAAAATAGGGTCCGGAACGATTCCAGCGACGAGCGAGATCACAGCAGGAAGCTCGTCGCTGGAAGCTGCCGCACTGAACAATATCGCTAACGGGATCGCTAAATAGTGACGTTTTTTAGCGATCCCGTTAGCGATATTGTTTAGTGTGGCATACCCTTTATATGTCTAATCTGTGTATTTAGCAGAGATCAGCCCATATCCCTTTGGTGGTAATCAGAATCCTTCTTAGGACTGATTACAGGGTTCAGGGACTGATAGGAGACAGGGTTAGGCTGGAGACTTGGACCTCTGAACCATTATCAGTACCTCCAAGGTGAGGGATTAGTTAGGACCCCAGTTTAGGGTCAGGTTAGACCCCCGGTCCTCCTCTTTCCTGTGACAGTGTATCAAGTCCTCAAGATTAACCCTGAGTTCAACGGATATCGTGTCAGGTAAATCTATTCTATATTTACATGCTGATGTTGCTAATCTATATGTTGTATAGAGTGTTGTTCTTTTAAGAATAGTTTACTGACATCGTACACATATCATAAGACCGCGTGACAGCGGAGCCGTGCGTGTACGGAGCGGAGCCGCGCGTGTACGAGGTGTACGGAGCGCAGCCGCGCGTGTACGAGGTGTACGGAGCAGAGCCGCGCGTGTACGAGGTGTACGGAGCGGAGCCGCGCGTGTACGAGGTGTACGGAGCGGAGCCGCGCGTGTACGAGGTGTACGGAGCTGAGCCGCCCGTGTACGAGGTGTACGGAGCGGAGCCGTGCGTGTACGGAGCGGAGCCGTGTGTGTACGAGGTGTACGGAGCGGAGCCGCGCGTGTACGAGGTGTACGGAGCGGAGCCGCTCGTGTACAAGGTGTACGGAGCGGAGCCGCGCGTGTACGAGGTGTACGGAGCGGAGCCGCGCGGTGTACGAGGTGTACGGAGCTGAGCCGCCCGTGTACGAGGTGTACGGAGCTGAGCCGCGCGTGTACGAGGTGTACGGAGCTGAGCCGCGCGTGTACAGAGCGGAGCCGCGCGTGTACGAGGTGTACGGAGCGGAGCCGCGCGTGTACGAGGTGTATGGAGCTGAGCCGCGCGTGTACGAGGTGTACGGAGCGGAGCCGCGCGTGTACGAGGTGTACGGAGCGGAGCCGCGTGTGTACGAGGTGTACGGAGCGGAGCCGCATGTGTACGAGGTGTACGGATTGGAGCCGTGTGTGTACGAGGTGTACGGAGCGGAGCCGTGCGTGTACGGAGCGGAGCCGCGCGTGTACGAGGTGTACGGAGCGGAGCCGCGCGTGTACGAGGTGTATGGAGCTGAGCCGCGCGTGTACGAGGTGTACGGAGCGGAGCCGCGCGTGTACGAGGTGTATGGAGCTGAGCCGCGCGTGTACGAGGTGTATGGAGCTGAGCCGCGCGTGTACGAGGTGTACAGAGCAGAGCCGCGCGTGTACGAGGTGTACGGAGCGGAGCCGCGCGTGTACGGAGCGGAGCCGTGTGTGTACAGGGTGTACGGAGCTGAGCCATGCGTAGAAGAGGTGTACGAAGCTGAGCCACGCGTGGACGAGGTGTACATAGCTGAGCATGTACCGAGCGGAGCCATGCGTGTACAAGGTGTACGGAGCAGAGCTGCGCGTGTATGAGGTGTATGGAGCTGAACAGCCTATGTACGGAGCAGAGCAGCGTGTGTACGAGGTGTAATGAGCGGAGCCGAGTGTATACGAGATGTATGGAGCAGAGCCACGCGTGGAAGAGGTGTACGGAGCTGAGCATGTACCGAGCGGAGCCGTGCGTGTACAAGGTATACGGAGCCGCGTGTGTACGGAGCAGAGTCGTGCATGTACAGAGCGGAGCCGTGTGTGTACAAGGTGTACGGATTGGAGCCGCACGTGTACGGAGCGGTCTAGCATGTACCAAGCAGAGCCGTGCGTGTACAAGCTGTACGGAGTGGAGCCATGCGAGTACGGAGCAGAGTCGTACGTGTACGAGGTGTACAGAGCGGAGCTGTGCATGTATGAGGTGTACAAAGTAGAGCCGTGCGTACGGAGCGGAGCCGTGTGTGTACAAGGTGTACGGATTGGAGCCGCACGTGTACGGAGCGGTCTAGCATGTACCAAGCAGAGCCGTGCGTGTACAAGCTGTACGGAGTGGAGCCATGCGAGTATGGAGCAGAGTCGTTCGTGTACGAGGTGTACAGAGCGGAGCTGTGCATGTATGAGGTGTACAAAGTAGAGCCGTGCGTACGGAGCAGAGCCACATGTGTACAAGGTGTACGAAGCAGAGCCTGGTGTGTATGGCGCAGAGCCGGGTGTGTAAGAGGTGTACAGAGCAGAGCTGTATGTGTATGACGTGTATGGAGCAGAGCCGTGTGTGTACAAGGTGTACAGAGCGGAGCCGTCTGTATACGACGTGTATGGAGCAGAGCCGTGTGTGTACGGAGCAGAGCCGCCTGTGTACGAGGTGTACGGAGCAGAGCAACCTGTGTACGGAGCAGAGCCGTGTGTGTACAAGGTGTACAGAGCGGAGCCGTCTGTATACGACGTGTATGGAGCAGAGCCATGTGTGTACGGAGCAGAGCCGCCTGTGTACGAGGTGTACGGAGCAGAGCAGTGTGTGTACGAGGTGTACGGAGGTGAGTCACAGGTGTACGAAATGTACGGAGCAGCGGGTGAACGAGGTGTAAAAAGCTGTGCCAAATGCATGCGACACAGAGCTGTGTGTAGGAGGTGTGCGGAGTATTTTCTGTGTGTCAGGATGATGGATAATCTTTATATTTATTTTTTCACGATGTTTCTTATATAGGAGAAATAATTGGAGACTTTCATAGATCGGGTCGTTCTGGACGTGTCGATTCCAAGTATTTGTACTATTTTCTATTTAAATAAATATTGCTTTTAGTAACTAAATATTATTCGGGACATATCGGATTTGGTATTTGAAAAAAAGGGTTTTTTGTCTACTTTTATTTTTAGGCTGGTTTCACATTGGCATTTTTTAGCGCAGCGCATCGTGCTGATCCGATCGCATGCGCCATATCTTTAACATGGGGGGGCATGGTTTAGCATTATCATGCGATCATCAGCGTTTTCGTGTGCTTGCGTTATTTAGTCGTGAGCGACTTGGCGCGCACAACGCAACATGTTGCAATTTTGGGTCCGCCCAAAGTCGTTAAAAAGGCGCATGCGCTCGCATCGCGCACGGAATGCACCCAAACACATTACAGTCTATGTGATCGCAAACGTGCGCTGGGTCAGGCGCAGGTCAGCGTTCTACAACACATGCGTTGTCAAAGATAACCATGTCTAGACACTGGTTTAAAGGGAATCTGTCACCCCATTTTAGCCATATCAGCTAAAGATATGACTGAATAGTGCGCCCCATAAGCAACCTATCAGTATGTAGCTTATATCCTGATACCCCCATTTTGATAGCAAAATACCTTTGTAAAGTTCGGATTTTTTTCTGTAAATCAGGGCGGTCCGGTCCGTAAGGCGGCGTTTTCTCTCTTCTCCCCCCCCACTCCTCGGCATCTCTTGCGTATCGCCGTCTGTGAATCGCACAGACGGCATAGTGTTCCCGCGATTGCGCTTTTCAAATTCCCCCCCGCGCATGCGCAGTGTGCTTTGCCCAACAGTGGGCAAAGCATAAAATAATTACAGCGCATGCGCAACTCTTTCCTTTCCTTTCAAGTCGTCCAAGGCAAGCAGTCATTTCCGGGGCAAGGAAAGTGAAGGACAATAGTTGCGCATGCGCTGTAATGATCTTATGCTTTGCCCACCGTTGGGCAAAGCACACTGCGCATGCGCGGGGGGAATTTGAAAAGTGCAATCGCGGGAACACTACGCTGTCTGTGCGATTCACAGACGGCGATACGCAAGAGATACCGAGGAGCGGGGGGGTGGGGAGAAGAGAGAAAACTCCGCCCTCCGGACCGCCATGATTTGCAGAAAAAGATCCGAACTTTACAAAGGTATTTTGCTATCAAAACGGGGGTATCAGGATATAAGCTACATACCGATAGGTTGCTTATGGGACGCACTATTCAGTCATATCTTTAGCTGATATGGCTAAAATGGGGTGACAGATTCCCTTTAAACCACCCACTAAACAAAGAAACATTGTATGGGGGTAGTGTATATAAAAGAAGGTGTTGGCACTTCTGTCCACTACTCTACAGCCATATACAGAGCAAGACAGAGACAGAGCAAGACAGCAGCTATTCCTGCATTTAACAAGGACAGCTTGGAAACTTGGATAATGTGAGTATAAAACCTAATGTGTTTCTCTCCTTTTTTCACAATTTATTATGAACTAATGTCTCTTTTTTATTGCAGTATGTCTTCCGGAGATCAATATGTTCCGGCCCCTGGTGAACTGGCCCAAGCAGCGGGTGAAGTGAGTACCTTCCTCCCATACTGATTGGTAAGTATTTGCTGTTGCATTTTTTTTTTCTTTTTCTGTCCAAATCGTACACGGCAGTGGAGGAAGAGCGGGAGCAGCCAGTCAGAGTGCAGGCGGGGAGGCAGCCTGTAGGTATAGACTGACAGTGTCATGGTATAGGACATGGTTAATGTCCTGTCCACTCAGGGTTAACTTTTGCTGGCCTCCCTTTGGATCTGGGAGGGTATTTATACCCAGTCCAAGGGAGATTCTCTGTCAGCTATACTTTCGTTGTGACTGTGTATTTGACCCCCCTGGTTTGCGTGTATACTGCTCTGCTTGTTTGACTCCTGTGTATGACCCGGTCTGTTTGCTCACTCTGCTCTCTGTCTCACGTTTTGCTTATATTGTCTTCTCCGGTTCTGACCTCCTGGCTTGGCTATCGATACTCTGTTACCGTTTTGTCCCTATTGTACTGTCTATTGCCCGCTCTGGTTTACTGATCTATTGCTACGTCCTGACTATCCGTTCTGTCTAACCCTTTGGTACTGTCGTGCTATCTTGTGCTCTGATCTCGGCCTGTCCTGGTTTTCTTCTCTGTCTTTGCCCCTTGGTAACTTTATCTCGTCGTTACCCTGCTAGGAGTTTTCCTGCAGTTCCTAGATCTCTGGAGCTTAGGCCACGCCCCCAGCAGTCATGTGCTGCAGGTCCTGTTAGTCTGCAGTACACATCATTCATTACTGCTGCCTCTGAGAGACGTGTGGCCAGCTCCGCCCTTGGCTGTCACATGCTGCGGAAGGTCCTGTTACACAGAAACACACTTCTTCCCTGCTGCGGCTCTGCTTACAGGTATCTTGGGGCACAGTTGGTTTACTTAGGACACGTGCACTGGCTCAGTGAGCATGTGCAGAGCTGTGTCCTTGACATTATAGCTGACCATTACAGTCTTTCCCTGGTGGTGGGGTGTTAGCACATTATGGATCCGTTACGGGCTCTCACTGAACAGGTTAATGAGCTCTCCCAGCTTATGCAGAAGCTGTCTATGGAGCAGCAAAATCTGGTTCAGTCGCATCAGCAGGTACAGAGAGATGTGGCAGACGCTCTAATGGGGTCTGTTCCGTCGGGGTTCCAGGAGGGGGGCCTCACTGATGTATCTCTTGCGGACCCCGACCCCCCTGTAAAATTACCCGACAATTTTTCTGGAGATAAAAAATTGTTTAGGGTTTTTAAGGAGGGATGCAAGTTGTTCTTTGAATTGCGTCCCCGGACCTCTGGAAATGAAAGGCAGAGGGTGGGGATCGTAATGTCCTTATTAAGGGGGGCTCCGCAAGCATGGGCTTTCTCTCTCTCTTCCTCTGCTCCTGAACGTATGTCTGTGAACCTGTTCTTTGAGGCTCTGGGGCACATTTATGACGAGCCTGATAGAGTGCATCTGGCTGAGGATATGGTGATGAGTGTGACACAGGGGAGGAACTCTGCTGAATGGTTCTGCTCAGAGTTCAGACGTTGGACCGCGGAAGTATCCTGGAATGAAGCCGCCCTGAGGGGGTTGTTCCGCAGGGGCCTATCTGACCGTCTGCAGGACGCTCTGGCATTACATCCTCCTCCCGATACTCTGGAGGACGCCATGATGCAGGCGGTCCGTATGGACCGGAGACTCCGTGCTAGGGGAATGATGCAACAAGAGACTCCTTTGTACTCCAAATTGTGTTACACCGCACCCGCATCTGAGCCCATGGAGATGGAGGCTGTCTCAGGAAAGGAACGAGAGAGAAGACACCGTAAAGACAACCGTCTATGCTTTTACTGTGGAGCCTCTGGACATTGGAAAAGGGACTGTCCTTCCTGCCCTTCTTCTGTGAAATCATCAGGAAAACTACTGAGTCTGGGCAACAATCGTGGAGGTTGCCCAGACTCCCAGGTACATTTTTTTTCGCTTGCTAAAATGGTGCTCCAGGTTGAATTGGAACTTGCTGGCGGTTCTGTTATGACCACCGCCTTTGTTGACTGTGGTTCCTCCATTAATCTGATTGATGCCCAATTTGTGACTCTTAATAAGATAGGGACAGTCAGGTTGAAAGATCCTGTTAAAATTGTGGCGGTGGATTCATCCCCTCTTGCCCGGGATGGAATTTGTTTTATGTCTGAAGTTTTTTCTATGAAAGTGGGTTCCACTCGCGTGGAAAAATTAAGTTGCTTTATTCTGAATAATCTGCCTGCAGGACTGGTATTGGGGATGCCCTGGCTGCAACGCCACAATCCTCTCATTGATTGGGCAAAAGGGGAGATCACCCGATGGGGATGTAATAATAATGGTCTTTGTTGTAACTCCGTTTCTCTTGTCAAACCGATAAAATCTGTATCTGTGTCGTCTGTCAGTCTGGAGGGTATTCCGGAGTACCTGAAAGACTTTGAAGACGTATTTTCCGAAAGTGAGGCTGAGGCGCTCCCACCACATAGACACTATGATTGCGCCATTGATTTGTTACCTGGAGCCAAATTACCCAAGGCTCGTTTGTTTAATTTGTCCGGGCCTGAGCGCCAAGCCATGAAAGAGTACATCAAAGAAAGCCTTCGCAAAGGGCATATTCGGCCCTCGGTGTCACCCATGGCAGCAGGGTTTTTCTTTGTAAAGAAAAAAGATGGTGGGTTGCGACCGTGTCTCGACTTTCGGGAACTGAACAAAATTACCGTTAAGAACACGTACCCTCTCCCGTTGATTCCCGATCTATGCAATCAACTCACGGGGGCCAAATGGTTTTCTAAGCTCGATCTACGAGGAGCTTATAACCTTATAAGGATCCGGGAGGGGGACGAATGGAAAACAGCATTCCTGACAACTGAGGGCTATTTGAAAACCTGGTTATGCCCTTCGGTCTCACTAATGCCCCTGCTGTTTTTCAGAACTTCATCAATGTTGTTTTTTCTGATTTAATTGGACGTTATGTAGTCATTTACCTGGATGACATTCTGATATACTCAGAAGACAGTCAGTCACACTTGCATCATTTACGTGCGGTTCTTATGAGACTCCGGGAGAACCATTTGTATGCTAAGGTGGAGAAGTGTTTATTTTTTATGCAAGAACTGTCTTTTCTGGGTGTAATTGTATCCGGGGAGGGATTCCGCATGGATCCAGGAAAGGTTCAGGCCATTACAGATTGGGTGCAGCCTCATGATCTGAAGGGGTTGCAACGATTTTTGGGCTTCGCTAACTATTATAGGAAGTTCATTAAAGGGTTTTCACAGGTAGTGAAACCTTTGACGGACCTCACTCTTAAGGGGGCAGAGGTAAAAAATTGGTCCGTGGCCGCAAAAAATTCCTTCCTTACATTGAAGAAATGCTTTACTTCAGCCCCTGTGTTGGTACAACCCGATTCGTCAAGACCTTTTATCGTGGAGGTCGACGCTTCAGAAGTGGGGGTGGGGGCAGTGTTGTCCCAGGGCCCCTCTACCCTCACTAATCTTAAACCCTGTGCCTTTTTCTCTAAAAAGTTCTCTTCGGCAGAGAGAAACTATGATGTCGGCAACAGGGAATTGTTAGCGGTCAAACTGGCCTTTGAAGAATGGAGGCATTTTTTGGAGGGGGCCGCTCATCCCATTACTGTCATCACTGATCATAAGAACCTGGCCTATATCGAGTCTGCTAAGAGATTGACCCCCAGACAGGCTCGGTGGGCACTTTTTTTTTCTCGCTTTCATTTTACCATCACATTCCGACCAGGGTCTAAAAATGTAAAGGCAGATGCCTTATCCCGAAGTTTTGATTCTGTGTCCCCTCCAGAACCTCCTTCCTCCATTCTTCAACCGGGAGTGGTTGTAGCCGAAGTCTCCTCTGAGTTACAGAGAGAGATTCTGGAAGCACAAGCACAAGCTCCCAGGAATAAACCCCCAGGTAAATTGTTCGTACCCGAACAGCTCCGTCTCACACTCCTGCAAGAATTTCATGATTCTGTGTTAAGTGCACACCCTGGTATTGCAGCTACCCGGGGGGCAGTGGCTAGAGGTTTTTGGTGGCCCTCTATGGGTACTGATATAAAAAATTTTGTTAATACTTGTGGGGTGTGCGCTCGCTCTAAAAGCTCTCAGGTCCGGCCGGCCGGGGAATTGGTGCCTTTGCCAATTCCGGATAAACCATGGACACACCTGTCCATGGACTTTATCACTAATCTTCCCTCATCCAAGGGCAATTCAGTGGTATGGGTAGTGGTTGATAGATTTTCTAAGCAAGCCCACTTTGTGCCGTTACCCGCGTTGCCGTCTGCTGAAACCTTGGCCCGCTTGTTTTTACAGCACATAGTTCGGTTGCATGGAGTGCCTGTGAATGTGGTGTCAGACAGGGGTGTGCAGTTTGTGGCCAGGTTTTGGAGAGCGTTCTGTAAGAAGTTGGGGGTCACATTATCATTCTCCTCTGCCTATCACCCGGAATCCAACGGACAGACTGAACGCACCAATCAGTCGTTGGAGCAGATTCTGAGATGCCTGACCTCCTCCAGACAGGAAGATTGGTGTGAGGTTTTACCCATGGCAGAATTTGCGTTCAACTGTCGTATCAATCAGTCTACCGGAAAGTCTCCTTTTCAGGTCAATTATGGGTTTGTTCCGCAGTTTGGGGAATTTTCCAGTATGGATTCTGGTTGTTCTGGTGCCGAGGGGATGGTTCAACAGTTAAAAATCCTTTGGAGGGAGGTGCAGGGGAACATCTCCAAAGCCCAGAAGAAGTACAAACATTTTACGGACAGGAGGAGGGGGTTGGGTCCTGCGTTGACAGTGGGGGAAAAGGTCTGGTTGTCCACCCGTAATATCAAACTTAAGATACCCTCTATGAAGCTGGGCCCCACATTTATTGGCCCATACAAGATTGTAGAGGTGATCAATCCAGTGGCGTACAGGCTTCAGTTGCCCACCTCCTTCAAAATATCTAATGTCTTCCACAGGTCCCTATTAAAACCTGTGGGGATGGTTAGAGAAGATCCCTCATCCGTGGTTCCACCAGTATTGGTAGAGGGTCAACTGGAGTACGAGGTAGGGCGCATCATTGATTCACGGTGGGTGCGCCGGAGACTTCAGTACCTTATTCATTGGAAGGGATACTCCATTGAAGATCGGTCATGGGTTCCGGCCAGTTCGGTACATGCCGATCGACTGGTACAGGCTTTTCATGGCAGATATCCTGAGAGGCCTGGGGGTCCAGTGGCCCCCCATTAAGGGGGGGGTACTGTCATGGTATAGGACATGGTTAATGTCCTGTCCACTCAGGGTTAACTTTTGCTGGCCTCCCTTTGGATCTGGGAGGGTATTTATACCCAGTCCAGAGGGAGATTCTCTGTCAGCTATACTTTCGTTGTGACTGTATTTGACCCCCCTGGTTTGCGTGTATACTGCTCTGCTTGTTTGACTCCTGTGTATGACCCGGTCTGTTTGCTCACTCTGCTCTCTGTCTCACGTTTTGCTTATATTGTCTTCTCCGGTTCTGACCTCCTGGCTTGGCTATCGATACTCTGTTACCGTTTTGTCCCTATTGTACTGTCTATTGCCCGCTCTGGTTTACTGATCTATTGCTACGTCCTGACTATCCGTTCTGTCTAACCCTTTGGTACTGTCGTGCTATCTTGTGCTCTGATCTCGGCCTGTCCTGGTTTTCGTCTCTGTCTTTGCCCCTTGGTAACTTTATCTCGTCGTTACCCTGCTAGGAGTTTTCCTGCAGTTCCTAGATCTCTGGAGCTTAGGCCACGCCCCCAGAAGTCATGTGCTGCAGGTCCTGTAAAGGGTATGCCACACTAAACAATATCGCTAACGGGATCGCTAAAAAACGTCACTATTTAGCGATCCGGTTAGCGATGTTGTTCAGTGCGGCAGCTTCCAGCGACGAGCTTCCTGCTGTGATCTCGCTCGTCGCTGGAATCGTTCCGGACCCTATTTTCTCGTCGGCGCTCCCGCTGGGTAAGTATCTAATCGCTGTGTGGCACCTTTTCTTAGCGATTTAGCGGTACTTTTGTACCGCTAAAGTCGTTAAGAAGATCGCTAACGGCGATAGCGTCGTTAACTATATCGCTAAATGTGGCCGCATTTAGCGATATAGAAACAATCCCGCTAGCGATCGCATTAGTATGCGTCGTTATTGTGATCGCTAGCGGGATTGTTTAGTGTGGCAGTACCTTTAGTCTGCAGTACACATCATTCATTACTGCTGCCTCTGAGAGACATGTGGCCAGCTCCGCCCCTTGGCTGTCACATGCTGCGGAAGGTCCTGTTACACAGAAACAAACGTCTTCTCTGCTGCGGCTCTGCTTACAGGTATCTGGGAGCACAGTTGGTTTACTTAGGACAGGTGCACTGGCTCAGTGAGCATGTGCAGTGCGGTGTCCTTGACAGACAGATTGTACTCTTTTTTTTTTGCCCCTGACTTTTTTCTTGCCTGTTTTTCCTATTCAATCTTGCTTCTATTCTCAATCTTCATTCTTTTATGTCTTGTTTTCCATCTTTTTCATCTACAAATCTTTCCAAGATTAATGTTTTGCTTTCTTTTTTAGGCTTCACAACGGGATGAGGAACTCGCCCTGGACAATGACGCCCTGATCCAGTTGGTCCAGGAGCGAGTCCCGTTGTGGGACAGCCGTCATCCAATGCACTGTGACAACATGGTGATCCGGCGGCTCTGGAATGAGGTGGCCGCAGCGCTGATGGATGGCTGGGACAACGCCTCTCCCTGGGTCCACAAGGATTTTCGGAAGTATTTAAATGCTGTGTGATGCTACAGTGACCTTGGCCGGGATCACATAACTGTGTGTGATGCTAGTAACTCCTGTGAGTTTCTAGCATCACACACAATTGTGTGATCCCGGCCTACAGTGCATTGTCTAAATTAAATTTTTGATTTTCCACAGTGAACAAGGTCAGAACCCGTTGGCGCTCGATGAAGGACCGCTTCAACAGGGACCTGAGGCAGGAGAACCGGGTTGCCAGTGGTGCTGCAGCAAAGACCACAAGAAAGTACCGGTACCATCGGGCCTTGGCTTTCTTAAGACCGGTCCTTGCCACCAGAGCGTAAGTATTTTGTTGTATTGTATTGTGTTTACTCTGTGTTTTTCTATTCAACAAGAGTTGGCGTTTTTAAAAGCATGATACTAATGGTTTTTTTTGTTTGTTTTTTTTCACAGCACCTGGAGCAGCACCCTGCAACTTGGTCCTGGAGCGGTCCTTCAGAGAGCTGCCTCGGACTCCTCCCAGCCATCCACCAGCCAAGAAGCACCTTGCGGGTCGGCAACACAGACAGCTGGAGAACAGGAAGCTGGTCTATTAGGTGTTCCCGTCACAGGTCTCTGCCACAGGTTTTGCGGGTACTTCCTGCCCGCAGCAGAAGGCCTCTGACAGGAGTCTCATGCCCGAGTTCATTCACTTGAGCACGGTCTTCCAAAATGGCCTCAAGGCAATGGGCAACAGAGTGGATAGCGGTTTTGCACTAATAGAACAACGCTTCCAGTCTGTTGAGCGTCGCCTTGACCATCTTGAAGCCGAGCTCAAAAGACCAGCGCACCATTTTTTTTCAACAAATTGAACGGAGCATGGCGGAACACCTTAGTCCTGATCTCCAGCTGACTGTGATGCATGCCTGCAACAATGCATACCCGCAGGCTAAGCAGCAGAGTCAGTACGTGCAGAAGCAGCAGCCAGTGGTGCCTTTCCCACCCGTGCCACCACTGACTCGCTTCACCTCACTACCGACTTCTGCTGCATATCACTGCACGGCCACCAGCATTACAAGCCATGCTGGACCACACACAGTCACAGTGCAGCTGGACACTCACCCGCCACCACCATGCCAAGCGCTGCTCCTGTTTGGACTTCCTCCAACCCTGCTTGGACCACCACCCCTGCTTGAACTGCAACCAGTTCCAGGGACGCCACCACCAGCAGCTGGGGGACCCTCATTCTCTATTCAGGGCCTCGGACACTGGCAGGAGGTCCAGCAGCCCATGGAGGTCCCCCAGTACACGGTGGTCCCCAAGCACTAGGAGCTCCACAAGTGCCGGGAGGTCCCCAAGCACCAGGTCCCCAAGCCAAAGGAGGTCCCCAAGCACCAGGACCCCAAGCCAAAGGAGCTCTACAAGCACCAGGAGGTCCCCAAGCACCAGGTCCCCAAGCCAAAGGAGCTCCACAAGCACCAGGACCTCCAAAAAAAGTACAAAGATTGGACGAAGAGTCCACAAAAAAATTAAAGACTTTTGTCCTCCTCCCCCTCACCTCCCACTGTGTTTGTCCCGCTGCCTTCCCCCACCACTTTCGTCGCCCCTTCCCCTCGAATCCCTTCGTCGCCCACCCAAAGTCAATCCTCGTCGCTCCACACCCCCACCTTCCCCCAAACGTCGGCCCCATTAATTTTTTTTTGTCAGTGTGTCTTGTAAAATAAATGTGCCTTTTTTTCCCCCAACTGTTTGGTTTAATTGTGTCTTTCGCCACCTACACACACTGCGCCGTACACACACTGCATCGTACACTTTGTGATTTTGCCACCACATAGCTCCATTACTGACACACGCTTCTTGTGTCAGTCCTGGAGCTACAGTACAGACCAAAAGTTTGGACACACCTTCTCATTCAAAGATTTTTCTGTATTTCCATGACTATGAAAATTGTAGAATCACACTGAAGGCATCAAAACTATGAATGAACACATGTGGAATTATACATTACACTTTACAAAAAAGTGTGAAACAACTGAAAATATGTCTTATATTCTAGGTTCTTCAAAGTAGCCACCTTTTGCTTTGATTACTGCTTTGCACGCAGAAAAGGTGAACGGATGGATTCTACATGCCTGGTTCCCACCGTGAAGCATGGAGGAGGTGGTGTGATGGTGTGGGGGTGCTTTGCTGGTGACACTGTTGGGGATTTATTCAAAATTGAAGGCATAGTGAACCAGAATGGCTACTACAGCATCTTGCAGCAGCATGCTATTCCATCCAGTTTGCGTTTAGTTGGACCATCATTTATTTTTTAACAGTACAATGACCCCAAACACACCTCCAGACTGTGTAAGGGCTATTTGACCAAGAAGGAGAGTGTTGGGGTGCAACACCAGATGACCTGGCCTCCACAGTCACCAGACCTGAACCCAATCGAGATGGTTTGGGGTGAGCTGGACCACTCACCGCTTCAATTTTGAATAAATCCCCAACAGTGTCACCAGCAAAGCACCCCCACACCATCACACCACCTCCTCCATGCTTCATGGTGGGAACTAGGCATGTAGAGTCCAGCCGTTCACCTTTTCTGCGTGCAAAGCAGTAATCAAAGCAAAAGGTGGCTACTTTGAAGAACCTAGAATATAAGACATATTTTCAGCTGTTTCACACTTTTTTGTAAAGTGTAATGTATAATTCCACATGTGTTAATTCATAGTTTTGATGCCTTCAGTGTGATTCTACAATTTTCATAGTCATGAAAATACTGAAAAATCTTTGAATGAGAAGGTCTGTCCAAACTTTTAGTCTGTACTGTATGTGTTGTCAAAAACACAAATATATGACTTGTATTTTCACCACCAGTCTCTTCAGTCTACAAATATTAGTAGACTGAATAGAGGATGTTGGTGAGTGCAAGGCATATCTATTATCACCTTGCCAGGTATCATAAAGAGTGCATTGAGGATGGTGTGTTTTGCCCATCAACATTTCACTCTTTGTGACACAAGGCCAGGTGATTGTAGATATACCTTGTAATTAACCACATCCTCTATTCAGTGTGTGGTGAATAAACTGAAGAGATGGAGAAAATACACGTCGTATCTACAATCCCCTGGCCTGGTATCATAACTATTTATCACACCTGGCCAGGTGACTATACCTATGAGTTGTCATCTGCAGCGTCCCTTCAGTCTGCATTATCTATTGCACGCAGACTGGAGAGATGCTGGTGGTTACTCATATGTGTATTCACCTGCCCAGGTGTCATAAAATTCTGACGTCAGGATCAGTGGCGTAGCAACTGTTTGTGGCGCCCGGGGCGGCAAATTTTAGGCCACACCCATTTCACTGGTCACACCCATATCCACTCCCTGACCACACCCACTTATACACAGCTGTCCTCCTCTCTCCCCCATATACACAGCCGTCCTCCTCCTCTTCCCCCCATATACACAGCCGTCCTCCTCCCTCTCCCCCCCATATACACAGCCGTCCTCCTCCTCCCCCCCATATACACAGCCGTCCTCCTCCTCTCCCCCCCATATACACAGCCGTCCTCCTCCTCTCCCCCATATACACAGCCGTCCTCCTCCTCCTCTCCCCCCATATACACAGACGTCCTCCTCCTTTCTCCCCCCTATATACACTGCCCTCCTCCTCCTTTCTCCCCCCATATACACAGCCGTCCTCCTCCTCTCCCCCCATATACACAGCCGTCCTCCTCCTCTCCCCCCCCATATACACAGCCGTCCTCCTCCTCTTCCCCCCATATACACAGCCGTCCTCCTCCTCTCTCCCCGCATATACACTGCCCTCCTCCTCCTCTCCCCCATATACACAGACGTCCTCCTCCTTTCTCCCCCATATACACTGCCCTCCTCCTCCTTTCTCCCCCCATATACACTGCCCTCCTCCTCCTTTCTCCCCCCATATACACAGCCGTCCTCCTCCTCTTCCCCCCATATACACAGCCGTCCTCCTCTCACCCCCTCATATACACATCCGTCCTCCTCCTCTTCCCCTCATATACACAGCCGTCCTCCTCTCCCACCCCCCATATACACAGCCATCATTCTCTCCACATACACACACGGCCCCCTCACAGTACCGCGGTACGTGTCTGTGCCGCTCACCTCTCCGGTGTCCGCTCCTCACCCGTTGTTCTCTCGCGGCCTCCGAGCGCACTACAACTCCCGACGTGCTCCGCGGCCACGTCACCCCGTGTGTGGAGAAAGGGGGGCAGTATAGCAAGGAATCATGGGACGGGCAGTCAGATGAGCTCTTCATATACAACGCGGCGCCATTTTGTTGGAGTCCAGACTGCAGAGTCTGCTGAACTGTGCCTCCACGCTTCTCCCACAGAGGACAGGAAATGCTGCAGGTGTCGTGCTGCCCCCACACATGTGCCGCCTGGGGCGGACCGCCCCCCCCACCCCCTCACGCTACGCCACTGGTCAGGATGCTTTTTTTTGGCATCCTCACTTCAGCATGACACCAGGCTAGGGGATTGTAGAAGTTGTATAAACTTTATAATCTCTCCAGTGTGCGTGCATACTGAAGCCACAATGGAGATACTACAAATAATATTTAGAATCATATGGTTAGGTGTCATAAAAAGTGAAGGATGCTAGTGCATCCCAAAATCACTATTTGTAACATCAGGCCAGGTGTATAATATTTGTTGTATCTCCACTGTCGCTGCAATCTGTTTGAACACAGACTGGAGAGATGAAGGACATACAACTTTTCTCTGTAGACTCACCTGGTAGGAGTCCTATTAAAGTCACGATGCACAAAACACAGCATCCTGACTTCACTGGGACACCTGGGCAGGTGATTATTGTATTGGAGTGTAGAAAAACAGTGCACTCGGTACAGGTATCAAAACAGGTTTTTTTATTAACATAAACACAAGAAAAAAATTTTATTACGCCATTTGCTCTTGCCATTCCACACGTCCCACATCAGATAGAAAGTAGGCCGCAAATTGGTCCCTCATTTGGCCAACTTCAGCTGATGACCTGAGAGGGTACTGAGTGAATTCAGGCAATGGGTTGATAGGTAGTTCATCTAGTTCAAAGTTAGGGCGCTTTTTAGCCATAACAAAATTGTGAAGAACCACACAGGCTTTCACCACCTCATCCACAGTTTCAAGTTTCAGATTAATGGCTGCATCTAGAATGAGCCATCTGGACACAAGTATACCAAAGGCATACTCTACAGTTGTTCTGGCCCTGGTCAGTCTGTAATTAAATATTTTTCTTGTGTGGTCCAAGTCCTGGCTAGAGTACGGTTTCAACAGGTTTGTACACATTTGAAAGGCCTCATCACCAACCATGACAAATGGCAGTGGCGGACCTTCGGTGTGGAGAAGAGGCCGTGGCAGGGGGAAATTAAAATGGTTGCCATACAACCTACGGCCCATGTCCGAGTTCTTAAAGGTCTGGGAGTCCCTGCCTCGGCCAAATGCCCCAATGTCCACCGCAATAAACCTGCAGTCTGCATCCGCAATGGCCATGAGTACCGTAGAAAAGTATTTTTTATAATTATAGTACTCAGAGCCACTTCTTTGGGGTTTTGTTATCCTGATGTGTTTCCCATCCACCGCTCCCAAACAGTTGGGGAAATTGCAGACTGTCCAGAATTTTTTAGCAATATCCATCCACTTGTTAGGATTTGAACCTGTGAACCATGGCTTGCAAGTCTGTTCCCTTGCTGTGGAGCTATTCGGAACTTGAATAACTTCAGCCTGAAACCATATGAACTTCGTCTGGGATAGAGATCATCACCTGCCCTGCTGATTGTTCCCTCCCTGATTGAGACTGATTGGATAGAGATCATCACCTGCCCTGCTGATTGTTCTCGCCCTGATTAAGACTGATTGGAGCTGCTATATATACCTGGCCCTGTGCAGCTTCCTGTTGCTGAGTATATTGTGGTGCTCAGTCTAACTGAGTGAAGCATTATCTGAGCTCCTGATCTGGAAGGTGTTCTGCTGGCATCTTCCTGTCTCTTGTGGAAACCCTGCTGTTCCTACCTCGAACTCTATCACCTAAACGGACTTGGTGCTTGTGTGTGATCTTGGCCTGCCCGTGCTCGGGCGGGCTCCGGCATCTGCCGACATAGTGAACCACCACCGCCATATACGGCACTTCCAGAAGTCCTTCCACGGTCCGGTCATCTGCACACTTCTGCTCCGGCCACTGACCTCCAGTCCAGTATCGACAAGTAACGTGACAGAATACTCAGCCTCTCAAAAATGGAGGCCGCTGGAGCAGAAACTATGGATACACGTGTCTGAAAACTACAGGGTGCAATGTCCAGTCTGCACACCGAACAGATGAATGGAAAATCACGGATGGATGCATTTATTGCACAAAGCGATCATAATGTCCAGAATCACCAACAAGCTATCCAAGATCTGCAGAATGCAGTACAAGTGTTGACTGTTCGAATTACACAGCTAGAAGGACAAGCTTCTGTCTCAGCGTCAGCCACGCCCCCCAAGCTACCACCTTTTCGTTTTGGCGGTGATTGATTTTTGAATCAATGTTACCTATTCTTCGATACACATGCTAATCAGTTCCCGACTGATAGGTCAAAGGTGCTATGCATCATTATGCTGTTAACCCACAAAGCGATCGCTTGGGCTAATCCTCTGATTGAGACTCGGGACGCAGGTTTAGACAATCTTTCTTTAAAAGAGGACTTTCTAGTGCAGTAAAGGACGAACTTGCTCGTGGGGAGACCCCTTCGGATCTGGATGATTTCATCAAGCATTGCATCCGGGTTAACACCCGTCTGTCTGAACGACGACAAGAGAAGTGGACCTCCATGAATCGTTCAACTAAAGGGTATGCCACACTAAACAACATCGCTAACGGGATCGCTAAAAAACGTCACTATTTAGCGATCCCGTTAGCGATGTTGTTGTGTGCGGCATCTGTCAGCGACGAGGCCCCTGCTGTGATCTCGCTCGTCGCTGACATCGTTCCGGACCCTATTTAGATCGTCGGCGCCCCGCAGGTAAGTATATATCGCTAAGTGTGGCACCTTTTCTTAGCGATACTTTTGTACCGCTAAAGTCGTTAAGAAGATCGCTAACCACGATAGCGTCGTTAACTATATCGCTAAGTTAAGCCGCACTTAGCGATATAGAAACAATCCCGCTAGCGATCGCATTAGTATGCGTCTTTATCGCTATCGCTAGCGGGATTGTTTAGTGTGGCAGTACCTTAACTCTTATAACTCCTCCCTGCCATCGGTCACTAAAGAAGTGCCTAGCCGGAATGTCCGAGATACAGAACTAGAGTCAATGCAAGTGGATGCGATCCAGAGACGAGCGAGTGCAGAACGAAGAGAACAGAGATTTAAAGAGAATCTATGTCTGTACTGCGGGGAAGCAGGACATTTTCTTATTAACTGCAAGTCGTCCCACAAACCGTTCAAGAAAAATGGTGGCGGCTATAATGGATCCTGATTCTTCCGACGAGGAGTCTTTCATCTCAGAGACTGATTATGCTAAAGATGAGATCCAGTCCATATCATCCATAGTTCCACCTACCAGGAAGGAGAGCCGAGAATCCCATTATTTTGTAACTATCAAACTGAAGGTTAACTCCCAGTGGATCACTGCATCAGCCATGATCGACTCTGGTGCCAACGGGATGTTCATGGATTCTGCATTTGCTCAAAATCATGGCATAGATATGCAGAAAAGACATTCACCTATTGTGATGGAGACGGTAGATGGATCTCCACTGAATTCGGGGCCAGTGGATCATGAGACAGGACTTTTGGAGATCTATATTGAGCCGCAGCATCGTGAGATGTTGACATTCCTAATTATTTGTTCTCCACATTTTCCCATCATTTTAGGTTTGCCCTGGTTGCAGAAGCACAATCCTATCATCGATTGGGAGCTGAAAAAGATCAGTTTCCCCGAAAAGGAAGTTCAGACGGAGGTTCCAAGCGAATCCACATTAGAGGCAGTTCAGAATCCAGAATTGCCTCAGCTACCAGCGGTGTATGAAGATTTCTTGGATGTCTGTGACAAGAAGGGAGCGGAAACACTTCCCCCGCATCGACCATACAGCTGCCCAATAGAACTACTCCCGGGGGCGGCTATACCGTTTGGAACTATCTACCCTTTAGCGGGTTCTGAACTGAAGGCTCTTAAAGAATTTATTGATGAAAACCTAAGCAAAAAATTTATTCTTCCATCATCTTCGCCCACTGGAGCCCCTATATTCTTTGTCAAGAAGAAGGATGGAACATTACGCCCAGTAGTGGACTACAGGGAGCTTAATAAAGTCACGGTAAAAAAACGTTATCCTCTACCGTTGATCCCGGAACTCCTAGAAAGAGTACAAAGTGCGAAGATCTTCACTAAGTTAGATTTACGTGGGGCATACAATTTAGTACGTATAAAGCCTGGGGATGAATGGAAGACAGCTTTTCGTACCCGATACGGACACTTTGAAAGTCTAGTGATGCCCTTCGGACTCGCTAATGCTCCAGCTACCTTCCAGCACCTGGCAAATTATATTTTCCGAGACCTGTTGGATCAGTTCATGGTCGTTTATCTAGATGACATCCTGATCTTTTCAAACTCTATGGAGGAACATCAGATGCACGTAAGACAAGTGCTACAACGGTTAAGGGAGAATTCGCTATATATTAAATTAGAAAAATGTGAATTCCATCAAGAAGAGATTCAGTTCTTGGGATACGTCATTTCACCTCAAGGATTACGGATGGATGCTAAGAAAACGCAAGCTATCACCGAGTGGCCTATCCCTAAAAATGTGAAAGTTCAGCGTTTTGTGGGGTTCGCCAACTTTTACAGACGCTTTATTAAGAATTTTTCAGAAATCGTGGTACCCATCACGTAACTAACAAAAAAAGGAGCAAAATTCATCTGGACACCCCAAGCGCAAGAAGCGTTCTCTCGTTTAAAAAGGAAATTCACAACGGCTCCCATATTACGCCATCCTGACACTGAATTGGCTTTTATCATCGAGGTGGATGCTTCAGACTGTGCGGTCGGCGCTATCCTTTCTCAGAGGACAGGGGAAAAGAAGTTGCTGCATCCATGTGCATTTTTCTCACAATGTATGTCTGTAGCCTAAAAGAACTATGACGTGGGAAATAAAGAATTGCTCGCCATCATATCAGCATTCAAAGAGTGGAGACATCATCTCCAAGGGGCTGCACAGCAAATTCTGGTGTTGACCGATCATCGTAATCTAGAGTTTATCAGGTCTGCAAAATGCCTCTCTCCTCGGCAGACCCGTTGGAATCTGTTTTTGAATCAATTCAATTTTGTAATTTCATATCGACCAGGCTCCCGTAACAAGAAAGCAGACGAATTATCCCGAATGTTTTCAAGCGAGGCTAATCTTGTAACAACACCCAAACCCATTGTGGCAGATACTAAGATCTTGGGAGTAATACATGATGGAGATTTGCTGGAAGATTTGAAGGCAGCATACGAAACAGACTCGTTTCTATCACGTCCATCAGGGGACGTGCATCTGTTTTTTAAAAATCAAGTATGGACTGATGGTCGACGACTATATGTACCAGAAGCAGCTCGGTTAAGAGTCCTACAACTAGTGCACAATTCTAAAATTGCAGGACACAAAGGGACACAGAAAACGCAGGAGTTTTTGTCACGTTTCTTTTGGTGGCCGAACTTTCAAGAAGACGTGAAGAAGTACGTTAATTCCTGTGACATCTGTGCCAGATATATGACTCCACGTGCATCCCCTATGGGACTATTGCAGCCTCTCGCCATCCCAACACGACCGTGGGGATCAATTTCAATGGACTTTATAGTAGATCTACCAGAGTCCAAGGGAAAGACATCCATTCTGGTAGTAGTGGATCGACTTACAAAAGCAGCGCATTTCATCCCGTGTTCAGGTCTGCCTTCAGCAAAACATACAGCTGATCTGATAATTTGCAATGTTTTTCGCCTCCACGGAGTGCCGGATGAAGTCGTTTCAGATCGAGGTGTACAATTTACATCTAAATTTTGGCGCAGTTTATGCTCAGCGCTAGACATCAAAGTACGATTGTCAACCGCTTACCATTCGCAATCTAACGGCCAGACAGAACGTACAAATCAGACGCTGGAGCAGTATCTTCGTTGTTATATTTGCCATCTGCAAGACGACTGGGTAGATCTGCTGCCATTTGCGGAATTTTCATATAATAATTCACAGAATGCCTCTACGAAACAGACTCCATTTTTTGCAAATCTGGGATATCACCCAAACATCCTTCTCACAAATCCTGTGGCACCATTAATACCAGCAGTCGCAGAAAGAATCTCTCTGCTACAGCAAAATCTGAATGTTCTGAAAGACACTCTAAAGGAAGCTCAGGAGAAATATAAAAAAGCGGCCGACAGGTATCGGAGACCCACTCCCACGTTTAGGATTGGAGATCGAGTGTGGTTATCCACTAAGAATTTGAAATTGAAGATTCCTTCTCCTAAATTAGGACAAAAATTTGTGGGATCATACAAAATCAGTAAGATTGTGAGTCCATTGGCCGTACGTCTACAGCTACCAACATCAATGAAGATTCATCCTGTTTTTCATGTGTCTTTGTTGAAAGCCGCCACAGCCAATCCATTTCCAGAATGATCCCCTCCGCCTCCCGATGCAATTGAAGTGGACGGACAGGAGCAGTTTGTGGTGGAAAAGATCTTGGATTCCCAAATACACAGAAATCGTTTACAATATTTAATCAAATGGCAGGGCTACGACACGGAGGAAAATTCATGGGAACCAGTAAGCAACCTCAATGCTCCTCGTTTGATTAGACAATTTCATCAGCGGTATCCTGCAAAACCTGGGCAAGTTGCGTCCAGAGGCCGCCGTTAAGAGGGGAGTATTGTTAGTATTTGAACCTGTGAACCATGGCTTGTTAGTCTGTTCCCTTGCTGTGGAGCTATTCGGAACTTGAATAACTTCAGCCTGAAACCATATGAACTTCGTCTGGGATAGAGATCATCACCTGCCCTGCTGATTGTTCCCTCCCTGATTGAGACTGATTGGATAGAGATCATCACCTGCCCTGCTGATTGTTCTCACCCTGATTAAGACTGATTGGACCTGCTATATATACCTGGCCCTGTGCAGCTTCCTGTTGCTGAGTATATTGTGGTGCTCAGTCTAACTGAGTGAAGCATTATCTGAGCTCCTGATCTGGAAGGTGTTCTGCTGGCATCTTCCTGTCTCTTGTGGAAACCCTGCTGTTCCTACCTCGAACTCTATCACCTAAACGGACTTGGTGCTTGTGTGTGATCTCGGCCTGCCCATGCTCAGGCGGGCTCCGGAATCTGCCGACATAGTGAACCACCACCGCCATATACGGCACTTCCAGAAGTCCTTCTACGGTCCGGTCATCTGCACACTTCTGCTCCAGCCACTGACCTCCAGTCCAGTATCGCCAGTAACGTGACACCACTTTTCCGTGGTGTGAAGGGGCATAAATTCAGGATAGAGAATGTCCCACAAAGCCCGGCAGGTGTCCGCAACTATTACCGACAAGGTGGAGATTCCAAGCCGGTACTGCAAGTGTAGTGAAGAGAGGGTCTTGCCAGAAACAAGGAATCTGCCAAACAGATGAAGAAAAAATTGTGATTGTCTAGGCTTTGGCCAAAACACTGACATGAAAAATCAATCTGTACATGGCAGAACTATAATTCTGCAGACTTTTATTACATGGCAGAACAAAAACAATACACGCATTGTACCGTAATGTGACGAGGAGCTGTTCCTCAGGAGGAATCGCATGATGGAGCTGTGTGTCCTGTCTCCGGATGGCTCCTTCAACACGAGCAAGTAAAGACATGAAACTTTCTTGGGACATCCATGTATAGTCTGAAAATTTCGCCGGGTATGCCTGGAGCTCGCTGAAGAGGGTGTGGTGCGCTCCACGGCTCTCCCGCACTTCAATAATCGGATATCTCCAAAAACGCCGCTGCTGCCGTCTTCGCTCTCTCTCCCTTTGTTCCTGGCAAGCAAAAGCCAGAAACAGCGCGATGTCCATATCCAAGTTTATGCGAAAACTCTCCCAACGCAGATCCATGGTGACACAGGGAACACCAGCAAAATTTGAAGAATTCAGCTGAACAGGGTCTGTTTAAAGAAGTCCCATGACACTCGCCTACTGGTGTCCCATTGGTGGAGTCTGTTTCAAGGATTTTTCCTGTAAAAAATGCAAACGCATGCAAAACGCTAGATAAACTCATGCAAACGCTACGTTTTTTTGTCATTATGCGTACATTGATGCGTTTAAAAAACCATGCGCTTGCAAGCGCTTGTATTCGTTTTTGTAGTGCACGATGCGCTGTGCAAAACTACGCAAATGTGAAATTAGCCTTACATAGAAAACAACTATTTTAGCTGCTGAATATTTTTGAATTAGTGTTTAATATTTTGTTGTTTTTTTATATCTATTTTTACAAACTTAATTTGTCTTTTCTTTTTGGTTTACTTAGTCCCTGTACAGGACTTTAACTTTCATTTGTCTGATTATTGGCTTAATAGCCTCAAATCTAAAGAAATGGGTCGGACTACGAGCAAAGTGTAAGAGCACGTTCACACTGTGACCATTTCACAGACAAAAACCCCAGAAAAACACCAAATAGCATGAGGTACCGTACTTAGTGGTCGAGTTCCCGCTTCTGCACAAGGGGAATCTCGAGCCATCCCAGCTGCGGTCTCCCATCCATCTCCGGCCGCAGTGGACTCTGCTCAGCTTAGACATCGGTCCCAGCGTCTCGCCCAGTCTAACAGTGTGCAGAGGATTACTGCTGCCTCTCCAGGCTCTGCTATTGTGGCCAGTACTGGTTAGCGGTGAGCAGACGTCTTTAGGACAAAGTCCTTGTTTTCCCCTTCTGAGCATGCCCAGGGTGAGATCTCTCATTGGAGATCAGGGGTCACATGCTCAGGTACTGCAGCAGCTCCTATTGGTCCACCAGAAAGGTCCTGTGACTACTGGTGTTCTGGAACAGTTTCATTGGTCCTTGTTTCTGGCAGGTCCTGTAGCTGTTACTATAAAGGGGTGGCATGGCTGGGCCGCCATGCGCTAGTATCAATTGCATTATGTGCTGTGCGCCAGTGTGATCATGCACGCATGTGGTTAGGGCTCAGCTGAAATAAGCCCCTAGAATACCGGCACCTCCGGTGAGGAGATTTGAGTGCAAGTGGTTAGGGCTTGGCTGAAATAAGCCCCTAGAATACCGGCTTCTCCGGTGAGGAGATTGCTTGATTGCGTTGCTGTCTGCATGGTAACGGACTGCTATCCGCACAGCAGTTATCTGTGTATCCCTGTGGTGTTAACAGGACACAGTCTTTTTATCAGCAGCTCTGTGACGCTTTATAACGCTGGTTCAGCGCCCTAGCGTTTTACTTTGCGGCTCACTGAAGCTAAGTGAGTTTGCACCTATCGCCATATAGCGCTGTGGCATTCCCTTTAGCGGCTCTGGGGATTAACAGAGTTCGCACTTACTGCCACAGCGCGCTACGGCGTTTATTTTAGCGACTGCGGGATAACAGAGTTCGCTACTTTCGCCATCTTACTAGCAGCGGGCTTCGCCTGCACGGTGGACCCCGGGCTGCGAACGCACCTCTCTACTATATCAGGTGCGTTCCGCAGACCCTAACATAATACTAGCGCCAGGGTCTGGCTAATAAAATGACGGATGACCAGCGTCTACTGCGGGACATCCAGCAGCTGGAGGGTAGGTTGGCGGCTCTTGAGCGCACAACCTCAGCTGTGGATGTTACCGCAGTCGCTGTTCAGGCTGCTAGTGTGGCTGCAGCCAGTGTGTCCACTGCCACCTCTGCCCCCACAATATCCTACTTCCAGACAAGTTTGCTGGTGACAGCAAGCAATCTCGGGGATTCGTGAGTCAGTGCTCTATACAACTCGAGCTTCTGGCTGCAAGTTTCCCCACGGATCGGGCACAAGTGGGCTTTGTAATATCTGTTCTGTCGGGCAGAGCGTTGGAGTGGGCCACCCCGCTGTGGGAGTGTGACGACCGTGTGGTGCGGAGTGCTCCTCGTTTTCTGGAGGCTCTAAAAAAGGTCTTTTGTAGGACCTCAGGTTACCCACGATACGGCGCTCCAACTTCTGGCAAGTTCACAGGGTTCGTCCTTGGTCAGCTGTTTTGCTGTCCAATTTCGGACTCTGTCCTCGGAGTTGGACTGGCCGGATAAAGTCCTCATTCCCGTGTTTTGGAGAGGACTAGCGGGCCATGTGAAAGACGCCTTGGCAGTGTTATTGGTCATATGCAGACGTTTTCTCCAAGAAGGCGGCGGAGACTCTTCCACCTCATCGCCCCTACGACTGTCCTATTGATCTCTTGCCTGGAGCAGAACCTCCTCGGGGGAGAGTCTACCCCCTCTCGCTTCCTGAGACGGAGGCCATGTCCCAGTATATTCAGGAGAATCTGGCAAGAGGGTTCATTAGGAAGTCGGTGTCACCAGCAGGGGCGGGGTTCTTTGTGCAAAAGAAGAACGGAGAATTACGTCCATGTTTTGACTACAGGGGTCTTAACGCCATCACCGTCAAGAATAAGTACCCGTTGCCCCTAATCTCTGAGCTCTTTGATAGGCTCCGAGAAGCAAGAGTATTTACCAAGCTTGATCTACGTGGTGCCTATAACCTAATTCGCATCCATGAGGGGGACAAGTGGAAGACAGCTTTTAATACCAGAGATGGGCATTATGAATACCTGGTGATGCCCTTCGGGCTCTGTAATGCTCCCTCTGTTTTCCAAGACTTTGTCAATGATATCTTCCGGGATATGCTCTCCACCTCTGTAGTAGTCTATCTGGATGATATTCTCATCTTTTCACCAGATATAGACTCTCACCGGAGGGAAGTCAACAAAGTCTTCGACCTCTTACGGGCAAACTCCCTCTATGCCAAGCTGGAGAAATGTGTGTTTGAGCAGGAGTCCTTACCTTTCCTGGGCTATATCATCTCTGCCCAGGGATTGGCTATGGATCCTGCCAAACTACAGGCTGTAATGGACTGGCAAGAACCCCATTCTCTTAAAGCGGTGCAGCGCTTTATGGGTTCATTAATTATTATCGCCAGTTCATTCCCCATTTCTCGACTTTGGTAGCTCCCTTGGTAGCCCTCACCAAGAAGGGAGCAAATCCCAAGTTGTGGTCTGAGGAGGTCTCCAAGGCATTCTCTTCCATCAAGTCGCATTTTGCCAGTGCTCCTATATTACATCGCCCTGATGTTGATAAGCCGTTTATTTTAGAGGTGGACGCCTCTTCTGTTGGTGCTGGAGCAGTCCTTTATCAAAAGGATGCTCAAGGTCGGAAGCATCCCTGCTTCTTCTTTTCTAAGACCCTTACACCAGCAGAGAGGAATTATTCCATCGGGGACAGGGAGTTGCTGGCTATGAAGTTGGCCTTCTCTGAGTGGAGACATCTTCTGGAGGGGGCTCGTTTTCCCTTCCAAGTCTTCACCGACCACAAAAACTTGGTATATTTGCAAACGGCTCAGCGGCTAAATTCTCGCCAGGCCAGATGGTCCCTATTCTTTTCTCGGTTCCACTTCACCCTCCATTTTCTCTCCGGTGAGAAGAATGTTCGGGCCGACGCTCTCTCTCGCTCCTTAGTGTCATCAGAGGAGGAGGATGAGGAGCCTTGGCTTATTGTCCCCAAAGAGAGCCTGAGAACTGTAGCCCTGGTTTCGCTAGAGTCTGTGCCTCCGGGCAAGACTTTTGTGCCCACTAATTTGCGACCGGAGGTACTCTCTTGGGCACACTCGTCCAGGGTGGGTGGACATTTTGGGGGAAAGAGGACAACTGAGTTATTGGCGAGGACATACTGGTGGCCACATATGGTCCGTGACGTCAGGGAGTATGTTCAGGCATGTGTCTCCTGCGCCAGGAACAAGTCCCCTCGACAACGGCCAGCTAGGTTACTTTTTCCTTTGCCGGTGGCAGACAGGCCCTGGGAGATGGTCGGGATGGACTTTGTGGTGGGCTTACCCAAGTCTCGGGGTTGCACTTTGATTTGGGTGATCACCGACCACTTCTCCAAAATGGTGCACTTAGTGCCGCTACCACGGTTACCTTCTGCACGGGCCTTGGCAGCATTATTTATTAGACAAATCTTCCGTCTACACGGTATGCCAGACAAGATTGTCAGCGATCGAGGTCCCCAATTTGCGTCTCGGTTCTGGAGAGAGTTGTGTCATCTACTCTGCATTGAGTTGAACCTCTCCTCTGCATATCATCCCGAGACGAATGGGTTGGTAGAGAGGGCCAACCAGACCTTGGTCACATATGGGACCGTACCCAGGATGCCATTCAGGCTTCCAAGGAAAGGATGAGGTCTTCTGCCAATGCCTATCGGCGTCCCGCTTTGACATTTGCTCCTGGCGACCTAGTGTGGCTCTCCGCCCGAAACATCAGGCTACGGGTGGAATCCACTAAGTTGGCACCCCGCTATTTGGGCCCCTTCAAGGTTCTCGAGCAGGTGAACCCTGTGGTTTACCGTTTGGCCCTTCCGCCTCGCCTTGGTATCTCCGACACCTTCCATGTGTCCTTCCTAAAACCCGTGATCATCTCCCGGTTGCCTGAGTCATCTGCCGGGACGTTGGGTTCGTCTTCGGACGACTACGAGGTGAACGCCATTGTAGGGTGCAAGGTGGTACTGAGCAATAGGGGGCTTCCTATTTTCTTTGGGGATCTGCTCCGGGGCAGATAGCTTTCATCTTTCTGCCTTTAAGTGTAGTTATTTCTCAGGCTGTGACGAGACGTCTAGGATCAACGTAGGAACGCTCCACGGCTACCTCTAGTTGTATCGTTAGTTTAGGAATCTGCAACCCATCAGTTACCAACATCTCAGGTGTTCGGCTGCCCTGCTGTTGTTCCTGTCCTCCTCAGCTACCGAAACATAACAGTATCACCGGACATAACTGAAAATTATATGGTACTCACAGAAGGGAAAAATAGTGTGGAAAGAAAAAAGTTGTCAGAGTTGTCAGAGATTTTTATTTTTTTTTTCTGTCTGTTGCATTTTTCCCTCTTTTTCTCTGGGTGCTGAGGAGGATTTTTTTTTCTCTCAATAGAATTTGCACAGTTGTCTGGCCATGTGGATCAGCTTGCCACTGAGGATCGGAGTATTGCTACCTATCTTGCTGGGTTGCCGGTTGTGGAACCTAGGATTCCCATGCCAGATTTGTTTTTGGGGGATCGGGCTAAATTTCTGAATTTCAAAAATAACTAAGTTGTTTTTTGCCTTAAAGCCTAAGTCCTCAGGTAACGCAGCACAGCAGGTTCAAATTGTCATCTCTCTCCTGCGCGGTGATCCTCAGTATTGGGCTTATTCCCTGACACCTGGGGACCCTGTTCTGAGTAATGTTGATGCATTTTTTCTGGCTCTGGGGTTATTGTACGATGAACCTAATGTCACTGATCAAGCTGAAAAAACCTTGTTGGCATTAAATCAGGGTCTTGAAGACGCTGAGTTGTACTGTCAGAAATTCCGAAAGTGGGCAGTCCTGACCAAATGGAATGATGATGCTTTGGCAGCCCTTTTTCGGAATGGGCTGTCAGAGAATGTAAAGGATGTTATGGTGGGATTCCCTGCTCCCTCTGGTCTCAATGATTCTATGTCATTGGCTATTCAAATTGACAGACGTTTGCGTGAGCGCAGAGGTATGCGTGAGATAGTGTTGCCTTGTGAGCCAGCTTCTGAGCCCATGCAGTGTGATGGAGTGGCTTCTGGGGCTCAGCGTCATGAGTTTCGAAAGCGCAATGGGTTATGTTTCTACTGTGGTGATGCCTCTCATGCTATTTCAGTCTGCCCTAAGCGGGGAAGACGTTTTGCACGCTCAGTTGTCTTGGGTAGTGTTCAGACTAAATTTCTGTTGACTGTTGCCCTGATTTGCTCCCTGTCCACATTTTCTGCTCAGGCTTTTGTTGATTCAGGAGCAGCTATTAACCTGCTGGATTTTGACTTTGCCAAACGTTGTGGGTTTCCCATGATACCCCTACGGAAGTCTATTCCCCTACTGGGCATTGATTTCACCCTTTGGCGGAGAATAAACCCCAGTTTTCTACTCAGGTGGTAATGAGGGTTGAACCAGATCATCAGGAGAGTTGCAAATTTCTGGTGCTGTATAATCTGCATGACATTATTGTACTAGGTTTCCCTTGGTTACAGTCTCATAATCCTGTTTTGGATTGGAAATCTGTGTCTGTGACCAGTTGGGGCTGCCAATGTGTTAATGCCGACACTCCTGTTTTTTCTGCTTCTCCCAAGTCTCAGGATGTTCCTGACTTTTTGACTGATTTTTTTGGATGTATTTAGTGAAAGTAAATCTGCATCTTTGCCCCCTCACAGGAGCTACGATTGCGCTATTGAATTAGTGCCTGGTGGTAAATTTCCTAAAGGTCACCTTTTTAACTTGTCTGTACCTGAACACGATGCTATGCGATCTTATATCAAGGAGTCATTGGAGAAGGGTCATATCAGACCATCCTCTTCACACTTGGGTGCCAGTTTTTTCTTTGTGGCCAAAAAGGATGGTTCATTGAGGCTGTGTATTGATTATCGTCTCTTGAATAAGATCACTGTGAAGTATCAATATCCGTTACCCTTGATTTCTGACCTGTTTTCCAGGGTGAAAAGTGCTACTTGGTTTACGAAGCTTAACCTCAGGGGGGCGTATAACCTTATTCGCATTAAGCACGGGGATGAATGGAAGACGGCGTTTAATACCCCAGAGGGGCATTTTGAGTACCTTGTGATGCCCTTTGGGCTCACTAATGCTCCTTCCGTCTTCCAATCCTTCATGAATGATATTTTCAGGGATTTTGTGGATACATTTCTGATTGTTTATTTGGATGATATCTTGATTTTTTCCAATGACTGGGACTCTCATGTGAGACATGTTCGGACTGTGTTCCAGATTTTGAGAGAGAATGCACTGTATGTGAAGGGATCAAAGTGTCTTTTTGGTCTCATTTCTGGGATTCATTTTGTCTCCGTCTGTTATTGAAATGGACCCGGTCAAGGTTCCAGCCATCTGTGATTGGGTCCAACCTACTTCATTAAAGGCTCTTCAGAGATTTTTGGGTTTTGCCAATTTTATCGTAAATTTATTGGTAATTTCTCCGGTATTGTTAAACCATTGACTGATTTGAGCAAAAAGGGTTCTGATGTGGTGAATTGGCCTCCTGAGGCAGTCTCTGCGTTTTAGGAACTTAAGCAGAGATTCACTTCTGCTCCTGTTCTACGGCAGCCTGATGTTTCTCTACCGTTTCCGGTGGAGGTTGATGCCTCTGAAATTGGGGCAGGTGCCGTTTTGTCCCAAAGAGATCCAGAGACCTCTAAGAGTAACCCTTGTGCCTTTTTCTCTCGAAAATTTTCTCCAACTGAACGTAATTATGACCTGGGTAATCGGGAGTTATTGGCCATGAAGTGGGCCTTTGAAGAGTGGAGACATTGGCTGGAAGGAGCCAAACATCAGGTGGTGGTCCTCACGGACCATAAGAATCTGGTTTATCTCGAATCAGCCAAGCGAGTTAATCCTAGACAGGCCAGGTGGGCCTTGTTTTTCACACGTTTTAATTTTGTGGTTTCTTTTCTTCCTGGCACTAAGAATGTTAAGGCGGATGCCCTCTCGAGGTGTTTCTTTGCGGACTTTCCTGAGTTATCTGATCCTACTGTTATTTTGAAAGAGGGTGTAGTTCTTTCTGCCATCTCGCCCAATTTGAGACTGGCTTTGGAAGGGTGTCAGGAGGATAAACCTGAGCGCTGCCCTATTGGGAAATTGTTTGTCCCAGACCAGTGGAAGAAGAGTGTGATGTCTGAGATTCATTGTTCCGCGTTGGCTGATCATCCCGGATTTTTTGTACCAGAGACTTGGTGAGTCGGTCCTTTTGGTGGCCTACTTTGTCTTGTGACGTCAGGGAATTTGTGCAGTCCTGTGGGACTTGCTCTTGCTCCAAGCCTTGCTCTCGCTCTAGTGCTTAATGCCATTACCTGTGCCCAAGAGGCCATGGACCCATATCTCTATGGATTTTATTTCCGACCTCCCTGTTTCTCAGAGAATGACCGTTATCTGGGTAATCTGTGATAGGTTTTCTAAGATGATACATCTTGTGCCATTACCTAAGTTACCTTCCTCCTCCGAATTGGTGCCTTTGCTCCTTCAGCACGTGGTTCAGTTACATGGCATTCCCGAGAACATTGTGTCTAACAGAGGAGTCCAGTTTGTTTCCAAACGGAAGGAAACAGGATTAAGAATCTCCATGATCTTATAAGGTCCAATGAACCTGGGCTTAAACTTTGGAGATGCAACCCTCATAGGGATATTTCTTGAGGACAACCAAACCAAGTCCCCCACTTTAAACCGAGGACCATCAGTCCTATGCCGGTTGGCAAACCGTTGGGCCTTCTCCTGAGAGACAACCTCTCCACTACCTGGTCCCAAATCTGCTGCATTCGCTCCACAACAGAGTCAACACCCGGACAGACAAGCCTCCGCCTGTCCCGAAGAAAATCGAGGGTGAAACACAAAATTGCAGAAAAATGGAGACATCAAGGTGGCAGAGCTAGCACTATTATTAAGAGCAAACTCAGCCAAAAGCAAAAAATAGACCCAGTCATCTTGACCAGCAGACACTAAACATCTCAAATAAGTCTCCAAGGTCTGGTTTGTTCTCTCGGTTTGTCCATTGGTCTGAGGATGAAAAGCAGAGGAGAAAGATAATTGAACACCAAGTTTAGAACAAAATGTCCTCCAAAATCTGGAAACAAACTGGACTCCTCTGTCAGACACAATGTTCTCCGGAATGCCATGTAACCGAATCACGTGCTGAAGGAACAAAGGCACCAATTCGGAGGAGGAAGGTAACTTAGGTAATGGCACAAGATGTATCATCTTAGAAAACCTATCACAGATTACCCAGATAACGATCATTCTCTGAGAAACAGGGAGGTTGGAAATAAAATCCATAGAGATATGGGTCCATGGCCTCTTGGGCACAGGTAATGGCATTAACAAACCACTAGAGCGAGAGCAAGGCTTGCAGCGAGAGCAAGTCCCACAGAACTGCACAAATTCCCTGACGTCACGAGACAAAGTAGGCCACCAAAAGGACTGACTCACCAAGTCTCTGGTACAAAAAATCCCGAGATGACCAGCCAACGCGGAACAATGAATCTCAGACAATCACACTCTTCTTCCACTGGTCTGGGACAAACAATTTCCCAATAGGGCAGCGCTCAGGTTTATCCTCCTGACACCCTTCCAAGGCCAGTCTCAAATTGGGCGAGATGGCGGAAAGAACTACACCCTCTTTCAAAATAACAGTAGGATCAGATAACTCAGGAGAGTCCGCAAAGAAACTCCTCGAGAGGGCATCCGCTGTTGTGAATGGGTTTGAGATGAGTTCTGAGCAGAGGCTCCCTCTGGTGGTTACAAGCGGTACTAGTGAGGATTGTGAGGACTGGGAATCAGGTGTTACTGATTGGTCTTATATAAGGGAGTCATTTTCCCATCAGGGTTGCCGGTGATCAATTGTTCTGGTCTGAATCCTTCTTTCCAGTTTCCCTTGTAGCCTGCTGTGTCGTGTCTGCATCTCCTGCTATCAGATAAGACAATTTCTTATTTTGTGTTTTTGCTATATTTTTGCATTTTGTCCTGCACTTCTGTGGGGGCCTTCTGGGTCCCCTCCGGGGGCTTTTGCCCTCTCAGTTTAGTCCAGCCACTGTGTTTTGTACTTTTGCTTTTTCCAGTTTTTTTTCAGTGGCTGCTGTTTTGATTTTTTTTACACCAGAGAACTAATTTAGGTGGTAGAGGTCGTGTGATCTCAGGTGATTTTGAAATTAGTAGAGTTGGTGTTTTTTCAGGGTTTTCTGAGATTGCAGTAAGTACCCTTCCTGTCCTTTTCTATTTAGATAGTTTGGGCCCCAGCGTTTGCTCATACTATTTTCTTTCTGTGTCAGTATTTCCTCTTGTCTAACCGCCATTACATGTTTGGGGGCTTTCTATTATCTTTGGGGTTCTGCTCCGGGGCAGATAGCTTTCCTATTTCTATCTTTAGGTGTAGTTAGTTTCTCAGGCTGTGACGAGGCGTCTAGGACCAACGTAGGAACGCTCCACGGCTGCCTCTAGTTGCGGTGGTTAGTCAGGGTACTGCAATCTCATAGATTCCAACTGCTCTGGTGTATTGCCTTTTTTACCTGCACTCCTCAGCTACCGTAACATAACAGTATCACCGGCCATAAAAATTGTATGGTACTCACAGAAGGGAAAAAATATTTTGAAGGAAGAAAAGTTGTCAGAGATATTTTTCTGTTTGTTGCATTTTTTTTTTTTCCCTCTGTATCTCTGGGTGCTGGGGAGGATCTTTTCTCTCAATGGAGTTTGCACAGTTGTCTGGCCGTGTGGATCAGCTTGCCACTGAGGTTCGGAGTATTGCTGCATATCTTGCTGGGTTGCCTGTTGTGGAACCTAGGATTCCCATGCCAGATTTGTTTTTAGGGGATCGAGCTAAGTTTCAGAATTTCAAAAATAATTGTAAATTGTTTCTTGCCTTAAAATCTAAGTCCTCAGGAAACGCAGCGCAGCAGGTTCAAATTATCATCTCTCTCCTGCGCGGCGATCCTCAGGATTGGGCTTTTTCCCTGATACCTGGGGATCCTGTTTTGAGTGATGCTGATGCGTTTTTTCAGGCTTTGGGGTTATTGTACGATGAGCCTAATGTCACTGATCAAGCTGAAAAAGCCTTGTTGGCATTAAATCAGGGGCTTGATGACGCTGAGTTATACTGTCAGAGATTCCGTAGGTGGGCAGTCCTGACCAAATGGAATGACGACGCTTTGGCGGCCCTTTTCCGGAAGGGTCTGTCGGATAATGTAAAGGATGTTATGGTGGGATTCCCTGTCCCCTCTGGTCTCAATGATTCTATGTCATTAGCGATTCAAATTGACAGACGTTTGCGTGAGCGGAGAAGTATGCGTGGAGTGGTGTTGCCTTGTGAGCCAGCTGCTGAGCCCATGCAGTGTGATGGAGTGGTGTCTGGGGCACAGCGTCATGATTTTCGAAAGCGCAATGGGTTATGTTTCTACTGTGGTGATGCCTCTCATGCTATTTCAGTCTGCCCTAAGCGGGGAAGACATTTTGCACGCTCAGTTGTCTTGGGTAGTGTTCAGACTAAGTTTTTATTAACTGTCACTCTGATATGCTCTCTGTCCTCATTTTCTGCTCAGGCTTTCGTTGATTCTGGAGCAGCTATTAACCTGATGGATTATGATTTTGCTAAACGTTGTGGGTTTCCCTTGATACCCCTACAGAAGTCTATTCCTTTACTGGGGATCGATTCTACCCCTTTGGCTGAGAATAAACCCCAGTTTTCTACTCAGGTAATAATGAGGGTTGAACCTGATCACCAGGAGTGCTGCAAATTTTTGGTTCTATATAATCTGCATGACATTATAGTGCTGGGTTTCCCTTGGTTACAGTCTCATAATCCTGTTTTGGATTGGAAATCTGTGTCTGTAACCAGTTGGGGCTGCCAATGTGTTAATACCAACACTCCTGTTTTTTCTGCCTCCCCCCAGGCTGAGGATGTTCCTGACTTTTTGTTTGATTTTTCTGATGTGTTTAGCGAAAGTAAATCTGCATCCTTACCTCCCCATAGGAGCTATGACTGCGCTATTGAATTAGTGCCAGGTAGTAAATTCCCTAAAGGTCGCCTTTTTAACTTGTCTGTACCTGAACATGACGCTATGCGGTCTTATATCAAGGAATCATTGGAGAAGGGTCATATCAGACCATCCTCTTCACCCTTAGGTGCCGGTTTTTTCTTTGTGGCCAAAAAAGATGGTTCATTAAGGCCGTGTATTGATTATCGTCTCTTTAACAATATTACTGTGAAATATCAATACCCGTTACCCTTGATTTCTGACCTGTTTTCCAGGGTGAAAAACGCTACTTGGTTTACCAAGCTTGACCTCAGGGGGGCGTATAACCTTATTCGCATTAAGCACGGGGATGAATGGAAGACGGCATTTAACACCCCTGAAGGGCATTTTGAGTACCTTGTGATGCCCTTTGGGCTCACTAATGCTCCTTCCGTCTTCCAGTCCTTCATGAATGACATTTTCAGGGATTTTGTGGACAAGTTTCTGATTGTTTATTTGGATGATATCTTGATTTTTTCTAATGACTGGGACTCTCATGTGAAACATGTTCGAACTGTATTCCAGATTTTGAGAGAGAATGCTCTGTATGTGAAGGGATCAAAGTGTCTTTTTGGCGTACAGAAGATCTCATTTCTGGGATTCATTTTGTCCCCATCTGTTATTGAAATGGACCCGGTCAAGGTTCAGGCCATCTGTGATTGGGTCCAACCTACTTCATTAAAGGCTCTTCAGAGATTTTTGGGTTTTGCCAATTTTTATCGTAAATTTATTGGTAATTTCTCGGTTATTGTTAAACCATTAACTGATTTGACCAGAAAGGGTTCTGATGTGGTGAATTGGCCTCCTGAGGCAGTCTCTGCGTTTCAGGAACTTAAGCAGAGATTCACTTCTGCTCCTGTTCTACGGCAGCCTGATGTTTCTCTGCCATTTCAGGTGGAGGTTGATGCCTCTGAAATTGGGGCAGG